>JARUHE010367503.1:0-17473 GCA_031471125.1 Archaeomysis grebnitzkii
TAAAAGTTGAAATGCGTCGACCACTCCTTATCCTCCTTGATTGTTAACAGTAGAAAAACTAGTGTGCGGCAGTAACAAATATTAAAAGCTTTGAAACCACAAAATGAAAATGAAAATATGAAACTAAAAACAAATGATAGCAATAAACTAAAACGTTAAAATAAATATTAACAAATTTTAACTAGTGCTCTCATAAACATAAAACAAAATATTAAAAAGAATATGAATTAAAATTGAACTAAGTATATGGTCGCGGCAAGTTTTGTTGGTGTGATGGACTATGGGCATTTGTGAAAACTTTCAATGTATTAAAAAATGATTCATATTTATGGTTAATTGATGGCGATTTTTCAGATATGTACAAAGCTTCTTGTATAACTAAACGATAGCGATTTTCTGCTTTGTCGATGAGTTTTGTCTTATTGACTAGTTGTTCTCTTGTTGGTTTGATGTTATGATTAGTTATGAAATGCTTATTTACTTATAGTTTATTTTTGTTCTATTTTGTAGATATAGCCCTGAAGATGTTTGTATAAACGAAACTGGAACCCAATAGGCTATTACAAAAATAAATAATTATAAAATGGAATATGTTAATTTCCTTAACAGAATGCCACAAGAACTAAAAAATGTTTTTCGAGAATACAAAAAAAATTGCAAACAAATTAATTTAAAATCTTGGTCATGCAACTTTAATGAAATTTGCCTTCAAGAAAATATATATATATATATATAACTATTTACTAATAAACAAACATTTATATTTAGTTATATAAAACTTTAAAAAATAAGTAAGGGTAGCTTAAATAGATAACATTTTTGAAAAATTATCGTACGTGCAGAAGTGGTTACTTTACAACGCGTAAAGTCGGGTACTTTAGAATGCGTAGACAAAGGTGTTTCACTAAATAGATTTTTAGACTTCAAATATGTTACAGAGGAGCTCACGAGCTTTAATTTGGTATATAATTCATTACTACACTGCCATATTATCAAATATTAAAAAAACGTCAGATATTTAACTTCCACCAGTATCTTGAATGTATAGCATCTCACTGGTTTTCAACTCATGCTTACTGCTCTATATATTACGTGAAAATAATAAAGGGAAATTAACTATGTTAAACAGATTAAATATAATAATAATATAAAGAAATATACTAATTGTATGCAGCCAACATGAGCAATGTTTTAAAAAGAAATTCAGACGTCTTAACCTTATTTATACAGTCTCCATGGCATACTTTACAATGATATAGTTTTTTGGCTTTGAGTAATTTACAGACCAAGTAGCCCTTTTATTTCTAACCAAAGGGTAGTTCTTTTACAACCGGGATTTGCCCGAAATTGATGCCAAAATGGTGTTTTTTGTTTTTTTTTGCAGAATCAAACCATTTGGGTGAACCGTTGTTTAACCGTGTCACGTCATCTGGCTGCCAGATCCACCCGATCTTTTTATGATAGTTAGATTGGATTTGTAGCTCACCAATCAGGGACAAATATTATTGAATAATAAAATTTCTTCATATAAATGGAATTTAAATTCAATTCTTAGTACTTGTTTTTATCAAATTATTGACCATAACAAGAATAAAACTTTTTTAGATTGTGGAAATTACCATTTACATCTTCATGAAGCTAGTAATTTATTTTTGTACAAGTTATAACAAGTATTATGATTTATGCATTATTAATACACATAATAATGATTGTAATAGTCAGTGTATAGAATAAAGTATTTTTATTATGAGATTGTCATTTGTCTTCTTATGTCTTCTGTTAGCTTCTGACCAAATAGGTTTGTTTGTTGATATCTGGGAGTTGTATCCGGGTAGCATTTTCGTTCTCTGAAAAACTGTTGTCTTATGGTTTATCTGATTGAATTCCAAATAATACAAATTGTAAAAGAACGGTCCTCTAATGAGCTTTATTTTCTTAGATGTAAAATTCACTTTTACGGCTGAATAAGTTCTCAGTCATCTTTGTGTTCATTTTTATGTTAAACACAACAACATTATCGTTTGTTGTTACTACTAATTAGCTCCTTTCCGACCATTTATACCCATTAAAATGGGAGTTTTACAGTTTTTACAGTTATCTTGTGGGATAAGAAACTATGTTAAAACTGAAAATTTTCAAATGTTCACTGAAATATTTTTAATTTTGAAAGTCAAAAAAAATTTGTTTTCCTAATATTCACAATGATAATAATAATAATAACTTTAATAGCAACAAATACGGTTAAATTAAAAAAGGCTAATATGAATAATAATAATGATAATTAGAATAGTAGTAACACTGATAAAGACAACAATAACAATAGCTATTATTTTTATTGAAGCATTGTCATATGACAACTTTATCATGTTCATTGAATTCCTTTCATATCTTTTCTCTCGTCATTGACCTCAGTGTTGTTAATTTGTCTCTGCCTATATGTAATGTGGAACAAACTGTTTCAATTCAAATATTTATATTTATTCATATTTTATAAATACAAATAAGCATATAACTTGGATCCTCAGGTAAATTATGTATTAAATAAAATAAAAATACAAACAAAATAATTTTGTTCGTTGCATTAAAACATTCTGTTTAACATTCAACGAGCGCGTCTAAGCCAAACCGCAAGAGTTTTTGTAAAAATAACAAACTTATATGAGCAAATGCTAAGCATTATAAGCAGTGTTTGTATGCTAAAACATTTTCTAAGATTGTTTTTTTTTGTTTTTAATACAATTCTTTTCATTATTATATTGACCCTTTCTTTGCATATGTTTATCATGAAAATATCTCTAAACCTTCAAAATAAATTTTTGTTAATCAGGAACTTGATGATAAAATGGCTAAGCCTACGAACTCCTAAAATGTATGTTATTTAAAAAGTATAACTTTTAAGCAAAAAGGTTATTCAGGCATTTTTTGTTAGAATCTCCTGTTCTTTTATTTGTTTTACATATACTTTTCTCTAAACCTTCCAATAAAAAACTCGGTTAGCTATGAATTTCAATTTTTTAATAAAACGTATGTTTTAATAAGTAAATATAGATTTAATAAAAACATATTTTCAATGATACCCAGTGTAGAATGTTATGTTCTTCATTTTCCGTTAACAAACTTTTCTGTAACAATAATATTTTTCATTATTTTGAAGAATGTAAAATTTTGGTAGAATCCACAAACCATCCACTACTGTCCCAACAGCAGCAACACCAATCAGAGGTCACGCATAGAAGATCGTTTTTCAAACTCAGCTTAACCCTTTCAGGACGGATGTAGACTGTAGTCTATATTAATGTTGGGACGTTATATGTAATAACTTAGTAGTAAATTAGGTCTTTTGACAATATTAATTCAGGCGTTATAGGTTTAATAACATAATTATTACTATTATTATATTTATTATTATTCGTTTGTTGTTATGATTATTACTATAAAGAAACTCACCAACGGGCATTTCATATCACTCAGTTCTAAGCTTGCCTCGGTGTAAGTTGGGCAAACAATGTCCTCCATTTCGAAGGTGGCGTTGCAAAGTAACTTTTCTGTTCGACATCTGCTCGAGGAAATTTTTTCACATTTGATGATGAAATAATTCTCAACTTCAAATCTCATATCCATGGCTAAGGGAACAGAAATCATCGATACGGCCATTAATTTGTTATAACAGTTTTGCTTTCCCATTGCCAAACCTTCACAGCTACAAAACTGGATTAAAAGTGAAAATAATTGAAGTTATAGTTGATGCAATAAAACAAAATTGGTATGTATCAGATGCCATTATGTTAAGTCGAAATGTATTAAACATACCTTGCGATAGAACGTGTTTATATAATCTGTGGATTCCTTGGATGGAGAATTGAAGGTTTCGTTCATAGCTTCATAAGCTTCTTGGCCCTTAGAAAAAATAATTTTGTTAGATGTTGTAGTGTCACAAATTGTCACAAATGTAGTCACTGAACTGTACTGATAACTATAACAATAATTGGCCGTTTACATAAAAAAACAAATTGAACCTATGCAATCTCAGCCTTGCTTCACATATGAACCTTAATATTACTACCCACATCAAGTGGTGTGTACAGTAGGGATATGCAGTCAACATGTTGGACGTCCTTCAGACCGGAAGAAGCTTAGCAATCGTTAAGGGAATACAACCACATTCAAGTTTGCAATGGTTAGTCTTATGAAACAACAGGAGATGGGTAAATCAGATATTTATTAATTAACAATCGATTGACACGTTATGTCTCTTACATTATTTATCCTATGTGATGTAGTAAATATACCACATCACACAGCTCCCTCTACCATACACCCCCTCATGTGGGACTAATGTGTTTTATATTTCTCCAAACCATGGATCCATTTTATGTTTGTACTTTGTATTTCCTATATTTATCTTTTGTATAGATGACACCTTACTAATCCCGTCGTTTTGTTAATGGATTCTATATATGAACTTCTTCCCCGATTTGAAGAGTGCTTAACTCTTTGGCGTTCTTATTATACCTTCGTTTTCTACTGTTTCCTTTGTTTTTCAAATTGTATTCTCTTTTATCATTACCATGAATGTTCAATTTTTCAACCTTTCGCATTACTTAGGGAATTATGGAACGAATAGGGTGTCCATACATGATTTCGACTGGCGATAATCCTCCTATTGCCGGTTTGCTTCTCACCTCAAGCATTGCTTGACAGAACTCATCACTATCAATCTTTCCCTCTTCTATTGTCTTTGCCACGAGATACTTCATTTTCTTTACTGCTGATTCGGCATGCCCATTTCCTTACGGATAATGAGGGCTCGACATTTCATGTCTTATGTTGTTGATTTGCTGAAATAATCGTGATGATAATTAGGGACCTCCATCTGTCCGAATAACTTCAGGTACTCCCCAGTTGGCAAAGTTCTCTTTTAAAATTTTGATCAAACTTTTAGTTCTTGTTTCTCCTCTGCTAAGTGCAGCTATTATTGGCCAATTCGAAAAGCTGTCCACAATGACCAGGAAATCTTTACCTCCATAAGAAAAATAATCTGCTGAAATATCTTGGAACGCTCTCTTTGGTTCTTTTTCTTTAGTCATGTAGGTTTCTTTTGGATTCGACGATCTATATTTAATACACTCTGCACATGAGGAAACGGTTGTATCGATGTCATTGTTTATACCAGGCCAATATAAGGTTTGTCTTCTTCTCTTTTTCGTTCTTTCTCGACCTTAATGAGATGAGTGGAGTCTCCTTAGCATTTCTTTTCGCAATGTTTTCGGCACAACAATTCGACTTCCAAAGAGTATTATTTCACCTGAGATTGCTAACTCTTCCCGTATGCTACAGTATTAAAGTAAAGAGCTGGGAATTTATTTTTTATTCGTAGGAAATCCTCCTTTTATCAGTTTCTTTAAACTTGTATAGTCAGTGTCTTCATACTTGTATAGTCAGTGTCTTCATTTCCTGCCTTGATTACCTCTAACAACAACGGATCTTCGCTTTTTACCTTTAGTTTATCTACAACCTTGCAAATCAAGATATTCATCTCTTAAGCCATCTTACTTTCTTGTTCTGTGTCTTTTTATTCAAGCTACTATGTAGGGAAACGAGACAATGCGCGGGTATGCAATGTTCTTTACCCTTTTTCCACTCTGTAACGAATGTGTATTGCAGAACTCTTTCTTTTAATCTCTGCAATCTTGGGCTAGTGATGTCAGCTAAGCTTTTCTTGTCCAGAATTGAGAACAATGCGCGATGATATGTAACAATGAAGAAGTTATTGTTCCCTGCTAAATATACATGGCATTTCCTAACAGCTCACACTATATCTAATAACTCAAGTTCTGTGGTGGAATACATTGTTTCCGCTGGTAATACAAATTTCGATCCGCATTAGACGATACCTCTGCCTCGTCCTTCTCCTTGCGTTAAAATATATCCTAACCCGTTTAGCCTGGAAGCGTCTGTATGTAAACATATTTTCTTGTTAGGATCGAAGTGACTTAGCCTCTTTGGTTCCCTGAGCGTATTCTATACTTTCTCGAATGCTTCAGTATGGCTCGGCAACCAAACGTACTCGTTTTTTGAGTAAGTAATCCTCTCAAAGGTAAAGATGTTGCACTAATGCCTGACGAAAAATCACCTAATTGATTCACTAACCCCATGAAAGCCCTTAGTTCTCCAATATTTTTAGGCTAACTAAACTCAAGTATTACTTTTATTTTATCTGGTTCAGCTTATACTTTGTTTTCTGATACTCTGTATCCAACAAATTTTACCTCTTAGTATACAAAGTTAAATTTATCTCCATTTAATGTGATCCTATTTTCTCGGCATCTTTACAATATTTACCTCACTCTATTATAGTGCTCTTCAAATGTTTCGTCGTAGATTAACAAATTGTCTACGACTTTGTTGACGTTTTCTATTCCCCGTATGGCATCTAGTTTTTCAACAAATGGTAATCTCTATATGACCTTTCCCATTGACAATACTTGCTATAGCTAACTTTGCTATCAAGTTTTTCAGGTCGAACTGGGTTAAAGGTTCTTCTTGGGTCGATATGATCTAAATTGCTGTTCAATTTTTCAACCGTGGATGCTATAAGATCATCTTTCTTATTTCTTTCCGCCATCTCTTTTAGCTCTATAAAAAAAAATTTCATCTCTTCTGGTTCTAAAAACTCTGGAGTTTTCTACTGTCTTACTTGCGCCATCTTATGAAACAACAACAGAAGAAGGTTAGAGCAGATATTTATAAATTAACAATCGATTTACATGTTATGTCTCATACATTATTTATCCTATTTGATGTAGTAAATATACCACATCACACAGTTATAACAGAAATGAGCTATTGTGAGTGCCCCTTGATAATTTTTTTACTTTTTCACTTTCATTTGAAGTTTCATAAAAAAGTTTGTTTAACAATAATAACAGTGCACTAATTAAAAAAAAACAAATGGAATATTTTTATCTAATGGAGAAACAGTTTTATTTACGGACTTAGTCAAATTTCTTGGTTTAAGTTTTTGATTAAATTTATTGTGAATTTATTTGCAGCTCTATGACAAAATTTGTTTAATAATTTAAATGTTACTAGTTGTTTTAAAGATGAGTTTTCATGTGACTTTTCATACATCTAATTATTTGCCGTTAATAATGGAGAAGAATATTTACTTTTTTGCCCTTTGTATTTAGTATTTTGTTTAAGTTGTGTTCTGGACCACACTTTTTCTTGATTTAAATCACATTGACACAATGTTATACAATTTTGATTTAAATTAAGAAAAAGTGTGGTCGAGAACCCAAATTTATTTATTGCATAAATTGTATTATATTTTTCGTCATAAAGTGTAATTTTATTGTCGAAGCAAGGCTAAAGCATTACTTTTCTGTTCCCAGCATAGTAGTAACAGTTGTATCCAAAAAATCATGTTTTTATTTTGTTGACCTACATTAAATATTTATATATCAAATAAACGATTATGAAGTTACAATTTACCAAGAGAGATATTTTAAAAATAACTTATAATTATTGAGATATAAGGGTTTTTATGTAAAGTTCAATGAACTTATTTATATTTTCAGAAAAAAAAGTTAATATTTTTTGTTAGTACACAAACTGTTTTTTCTGTGAAATCCATATATATGTTTTAAAGTTTAGTTTTTAATTAGATTTGATACATTTATTCATTCTAGTATGAGTAAACAATAGCATAACATAATAGAATTCCAGGCTGAAGATTATAAGGTTTCTTTCCTATCCAAACATGTTTTTCATCATTTAATACATTGTAAAGCACATTGTATATTGCAATTCCAATTCACAACAACAAAATCAAAATATTTATTCATATTTTAGCGGTTGTGAGAAATCGGCATTGGCTGGAGCAGAAATGATTAAAGAGCTTCACAAAAAAGCAAACAATCGAATTTCCATCATGGCTGGTGCTGGAATCAATTCAAAGAATGTCTCCAAATTGATTGAAAGGACTGGCGTTATAGAGATCCATGCTTCTGCAAAAGCTAAAAGGTATTTATTTGAATTGACTTTAAAAATAAGAATTTGTTTTTGCACTTATATTATAGGCTAAAAATGATCAGCTTGACATTTTTCTTTTTCAGAAATGTATTTATGACAGCTTGGTTGACTTTTATAGGCTGAATTTAAATATCCATTTCTTATGGTGTTTGTTATTTTAAGTTTACTACTACTAGTAATGACGGTATATGCTGGGCCAGCATGCAGCCCCAGTAACCCTCTGCCGCCAGCTGCGAACACTTGTCCATGCATAACTCGAGCTCTCACAGTGACCATTGGTTCTCTATAACTAGAACAAGTGAGGGGTTCCATCTCAGCAGATAGAACCCCCTTCACATGTCTAAATAGTGGCAGTGGCCAATCCCAGCCTTACAGAACGCTATTCTTAGGAATGAAGTCATTCCAATGGTACCCCATAATTCTGCGCATGGCCCGCATACAAAAGGAGCTCAGAAGACGCCCATTATTGTGCAAGTTTCACTGCTATATAGCAAAAACAGAAGAATGAGAGCAGAAAAAGCTTTGTCTTAGTTCTTCTGCATGTATTAATATAGACACCTACAAATGAGATGGTCAAGTGAGTTCATTACAGCGAAGAAAAGACACTTATTGATCTCTGAGTTGGATGTTCCATCACAATACCCAGGTAAATTGTCAGTGATCAATTCCTTCACCTTATACTTAAATTCTGAAGAGGGTTCCATGTCACCATCCAAAGCATCACCAACATTTTCAGGTTTTATTTTTAATCCAGGAGAGTTCAAGTCCTAAAGTCTTTGCTTCCTGACAAAGTGCTTCCATGGAATGCATCATCGCTTCTGCAAAAAATACATCATTGGCAAAATCAAGATGAGTGATCTTTAATTTCCCCAGTGATGCTCCACATTCAGATACAAGCATTGAAAAGAGTGAGAGGGGGAGACCTTGTCTCACCCCAGATCTCTCTTCCCTAAACTATTGTTATTTTAGTATTTATTTTAGAAAATAATGTACAAGCATATTAATCTTTTATCTCCAGTAATCAATCATTAAATAAAATCAAAGATGTTCATCCATTTACCTTTATTTGCATCTCTTCACTGTTCTGATTCCTCTAGTGACAACTGGTTATCGAGATTGTTATGCTCTTCTCCAAAAATAATTCTATCAAATTTCCTCCTCTTAACAAAGTACAGCCATGTTCAGTAAAAACATAAGTCTTTAAAAAACACCGGAATCTGAAAAAAATGCATGCTTATTGGTATGAGTCCTTATATGGTATTGAGCAGAACATGGTCCATCTCCATTCGCCTAATTTTTGGAACCAGGATCCTCCTATCCATGTTCTCATTCTTGATTATTGATCCATGGGAACTGAATCATAGCCAGTCTTGTCATAGGCACCCCCATCATCAAGGCAAATTGAGCATAGAAAGTCTCCTTATCCAAAAGTTCTACACTATCGCTTAGTACATAAACAGCCACAACAGAAAGGAATTGACAAGCTCACTCCATTGTTATGTGGACGATTCGCTCACTGACAGCAGAAACATTGCTAACACTCACTCAACTGACTGGAGATGGCAATGGCAATCCCCTTATAGTGAGTGTCGTCAAAGTAACCCGACCAGTGATAAGTATTAACACTCATCACTATAGAACCAGTACTAGGCCTTCACACCTCTGAAAAAGCCATCACCTCCATTTGCAGCTGGTTGTGCTCATGCAAGAGGATTGGCAATCTACTATCACTCCAGATTTAAGATATTCGAATCACCAATGACAACTGCATTACAGGTTCCAATGAAAACCAGCTGTGGAGAGCCCCACCACATTGGCACATACAGAAATGTTTTGACTCCCAGGAGTTCTTCACCTCTGGGTACCCTGTTGATTTATTTGTTGCAAAATGTTCTGCATTAGCTTTCAGCAGGTTTTACACCGGTGCTCACCTTATACAGATAAAACTTACCAGAGATTCATTGAAGTAAAGATGAAATGATATAATTCAATCAACTTAATTATTTTACCAATTTAATTTAGTTGAATATATGTGCTAATTAAATTGTTTTGTAAAATTCGAGTTTTTGTTAAATTATAATAGAAATTGATTACTTATGAGACAAAAAAATAAATAAGTGAGTTGTCTCACTTTTTTGACTCGCCAACTACTTATTTAATTTTAGCATTGTTGCAATTGCATAATTCTTCTGAGTTTAAATTATGATAAAGCAGAGAAAACATGAACAATGCACATTTTTCAGTGACGTGTTAAACTTTTAATATATGTTGGTGCTTTTGTTAAGGCTTTCACAATTTTAAAACCTAGTTTTTACATGATTAAAAAGTTTGTTAATCATCTGCTATTGTAATAGAAAAAATAAATTGTTCTGTTCTATGAGCAAGCTTTTTGGATGTTTGAAATAGTCTTTGTTTTTATTTTCTCTTTTTCACTTTTCAGAAATTTTCTCACCACCAGTAATGTCACTGTGCAAATGGGAAAAACTGATGACAATGTGATTTGGGCGACTTCTCAAGTTGAAGTTGAAGCACTTGTTAGCCAAATAAAGACAAATTGTTAGCAATTTTAAATTTTGTATTACAAATTAAATATTTATACATCATGAATAACATTTACTCAATAAGTATTCTTTTAAACCTTAGTTTTATTGTCGAGCCGATGTCGTCGGCGTTAGACAATAACTTGAATGCTTATACATCATTTATACTATAAAAGTTTCATTTCATATACGTAGACTTGATTATTGGTTTTAATATATTAATAAGTATTTTTATTTTATTTTATTACTTTTTATCTACTTTTTTTCATTAAATTAACTTTTTAATGGAATTGAAATGAAGTATACATAAACAGTCTCTAAGGTGATTATATATACTGTATATATATATATATATATATATATAATATAAACAAACAATAAAAACAACTATTTGCATATAATTTTTCTTGTGAAATTTATTTAAATTTTTTCAGAATCAAAATCATTCATTTATCATATAAACATTCTTACCATTCCACAGATATCATAAGAGTATAAACACTGCCTTTTATTTTAGTTTTATGTGTAAATTTATGTCACCATTTTTCAGTTTTATGCTCTATTGTCCAAGTCCCATACAACCAAAAAATTTGCAAATATATATTTTTTTAATTTGAAATATAAATGAGCGAAATATGCATTTTGTGTTTCATTTGTAAAGCTGATTGAATAATTCAAAACTACACATGTCAAAGTTTTGTAGTTGACGTTAGTAAATGTGTATATATATTTTTCATCTTTATTACTTTAAAATATTTACCAATAGATAGCTATGAAAAAGTTAATTTTGTCAGAAATATTTTTGTTTCAAAAGTAAATATTTACGGAGTTATGCCAAAAAACTCCCATTTTTCAACTTTAATTATGTTTGAGCAAAAGCTTATTTTTTTATTTGGAGAGTGATAGATAAAGCATTATATTTTCTATAAGGTAAAATAAAAGTCCATTTTGTTTGCTTATTATATTTAATCCTTTCAAGTGTAGTGCCGACGTTGAATACAGCAGACATCAAATAACCTGAAAAACCCAAGTTGAAAGACAAATTTACGATGTAAAGTGCTAAGTGCCTTTTTTTAATACAAGAAGTTTATATATATATATATATATAATATAATAAACTTTGATAAATTGAGTCCTTTAGCATAACGGAATGAAATAAAACTAGTAACTTAATTGTAATCTTTTAACTATATTAATTATTCAATGTTAACAAAAGATATGAATTAATTAACTTCATTTTTCGATAGCACATAAGTGAAGAAAAAAGCTATCTTACACAGGCCAGCATTCTGAAAGTAGGTTTGGACTAATGGTGACCAAGCTTAAAAGAAAAGTGACCAATTTATTTGAAAAAAGTTATAGTCACAAACGTCCGGTCGTCCGGACTTATGGCTTATTCTACGGCTAAAGCCTACTTTAGATGTGTTAATTATTTCATTAAAATGTGCTGTCCTATGTATTAAAAACTTAGTTAACAGTTAATAATTACATTTATTTCACTCACCATGTATTTCACGAAATCAATTTATGAACATTTCTTGGGATGTCTAGAAAATTTAAGAAAACGGATGCAATGTAGCGCTAGGTTGCATCTGAATTTCGCTACAAATTACTAGATTGCATTTGAATTTAGCTACAATTTACTAGATTGCATCTGCGTTCGACCTTAACCATAGAGATCAGTAGTTACAATGTAAGGTTTGTGTACAAATGGGTCAACTTTTAGCATGCCATGCAAAAATTAAACAATATCAAATGAGGCTTTCGTGAAAAAACAAAACTATCATCATTGGTTACGGTCGGATGCAGATGCAGATGCAAAAATTTGCATACAAACCTACAAATTTCTAAATTTTGCACCCGTAAATCTAGACGTTGCATCCCGTCTGGCAACTCATTTTGCAACCGTGATTTTACTTGGTGATACGAACTTTATCAGTTCAGCAGAGTGCCAAAAAGTGTTTTTCTATTCTAAAGTGTACGTTTGTTTTTGATCGTATTTAAGTTTTTATTTCATAAAAAAAAATATATTTCACATAGTTAAAAAGTTATTTTGGAACAAAACAACTATAAATGAACCTTTAACCTTGGGATGAAAGTATGGTGGTTTAAAAATCATCGATACCGATAATGTTCGTAACACACAGTAAATCCACGGTTGAATAACGAGTTGGCAGACAGGATGCAAAGTCTAGATTCACGGATGCAAAATCTAGAAATTTGTAGGTTTGGATGCAACTTTACGCATCTGCATCTGCATCCGACCATAACCTGTTAAAGCACAATTTGTTATGGGTTATCTGCATAGATTCTTTAACAACACAAATTTCGTACCGTACTTTCACGTTAATGTATGGTCGACCCCAGTCAAGCCGAAATCCAATTATAATGTGGCTTCAGTGTTTTCCTGTTGCTCATTACCAAGTTACGCCCACACTTTACTGACGAATATTGATGGCATCACGTATTAGCGACAAAAGATGCATCACAGAGTTAGACCTACCTTTTACTATATTTTTTAAGGGATAACCATGATAAAAGTATATAGATACAACGACAGACCATACTAAGACGTGACAATAATTACTTTAGCTAACCCGCTGTACAGTACTACGTCACGTGTACCAAGTTATTTAAAATTGATTACTATAGAAAACGTACTCATGTACATGCTTCGTTTTCTGTAGCATTGGTTGTCACCTCCTAGGCGAGATTTTACATTATTTTCCAGTTAAGCATGCTTAGGGTTTAAGTGGAAAGCAATCACTGACTTGTATATACCCAGACAGCATGTACACACTGGGCTGGATTTGTTCTTCTTCTGGCAAGTATGGCTGACCGTTGCATCCGGCAAACGGAACCGAGCCATATTCACCCCAGATCTATATGCCCGTTTTCAAACGAAACATGTGTTCCAAATATGGCTCAATTCCGGTCGCCAGACCCGGCCCGGCCCATATTTGCACAACGGGCCGTATATGTTTGCCGGTCTTCAGCCATACTGTTGCCGTGTTTGCCGGAATAGAACCGTAGCTTGACATTTTTTCAATTATATTGGCCGGTTTTGAGCCATATTGAAACTAGTATCAAACCATATCTCAGCCACATTGCAAACAGCCTTGGACCTACCTTCAGTTTGGAGCCACATTGCGAACAGTGTTGGCCTACTATAGGCTATATTTACACTACGTTAATTCCGCATTACAAGTGGTGGACCATACTTTAGCCAGTTTCAATCTCCATTAAACTAGTTAGATACTCAAACTTCATCTTATATTTAAACCATATTATAACCAGGTTTGGTAACATAAGCATGATTTCTTAGGGAATTTAAAATACAGTATACTAAATATAAATAATTGTGAGGTGACTTTGAATGTACCATTATGTTCAAATTATAACAGCCAGTGAGTGTTATAAGTTACATCACTCAAGGCCTGAAGCACTGGCGACTCTACTACAGTAGGCAGTGCATAGAATTATACTAATTTCTGGTACGCTTCTACTTACGTTGAATTTAAATTTTATCGCATATTTAGAATATTTTATGAAACTATCATCTGGTTGGTAGCCAAATAAACGTATTTATAAAAATTTATGATCAGTAGAATATATGATACGAAACTGAAATGTCAGACATCATTTTAATATATGTTCTCTGATTGGCCAATGCAGTTTTGATAAAGCTTAGGAAATAAAATAAATTTAATTTTAATCAGTTAATATCTCAATAATCCTGATCATAAATGTTTATAATTCGATCGCATTGTTCAATGTAAATGGCGTATTGGGGATTTTTTTGAAGGGAAAAACTGTGACATTTCTTCAGATAAAAAGGTTTGAAAATTGGAAATGGTACATTTATTTAGGCCAAAAGTTTTACAATGGATGGCTGGAACATCCGCTTTCTAGTATATATTTCTATGAGGCAGTGCCTGAAGTTTGAAGAAGAATCCATTCTTCAACTAGGCGTCAAAAGAAGAACTTAACTTTTCTATGAAAGTTTGATGCCACACATTTTTATGGAAATAGGATACGAAATATTGTTTTGAATGAAATTATGATACTTATAAACAAAATACAAACTTTAATTAATTCACACTATAATAAAGCAAACAAACAACCTAATTAAAAAGCGATGTAAACCGTGAAGCGCGACACCATTGTTTGAACTATATAAAGTGTCTATTGTTAACGTACATAACAATAATTGGGCGTGTACTGTGGCTTGATACACGAGCATTAAACCATCATGGATGATCCCTAAATAAGAATATATATTGCTAACATGGCTTAAATATAAAATAAAATTGCAATATCTAACTAATTTAATGTCGATTGAAACTGGCGAAGGAATTGTACAACATTTTCCATGTTGCTACAAACTGGCCTAAAGTAAGCCCAACACTGTTTGCAAGCTGGCTAAGATATGGATCGAAACGGGTTTCAATATGGCTCATATGGCATGAGTATGGCTCAAAACTGGCTAATGTGGTTGCCAATGTCCAAGCTACGGTACTGTTCTGGCAACAGTACGTCTGAAGACCAGCAACTTGGTATGTACCAGATACGGGCCGTTGTGCAAATATAGGCCGGCCTGGATCTGGCAACCTTAATTGGACCAAATTGGCAGTTGGTTCTGGGCCAGGTATGGCTCATATTGACTTTGCTGTCAGAGTATGGACTGGCCGAAGCGTCTAATCAGGTGTAGTTTTTTGAAAAGACGGTGTTGCTTCTACTTTTTGGTTCCTTGTTCAAGCGTACTCATAAGAAAGGTCGATTTAAAACATTTTAACTTGCATTGATGTTGAATTAGTAAATTTTTGAGAAAAATAGTTTAAATTCATAAATTGTTAATGATTAAATATACAATTCTTAAATTTGCTGTTCATTAAACATTGAAATTATTTAATTTAAAAAATTAATTTTATTTAAATTATTTATTTTATTTTTAAAATAACAAAGCAAATTGGTTTCTTATTTATCTTAAGTATTTCACCCCTCATTTAACCTCTACCAGCTCAATTATCTAAATTATGCAATCATCTGGCTACCATATTTAAATGAAAATTTCCAACAAGTTTGTTGAAATCTATTTCTGTTTCTTTCAAAGGCGGCAATATTGATGATGCATGTCGCTGAACAATCCGCATGTTAAATGGATCCTCACTCTACCATTTGGATTGCTAAATAGCAGCTGAGCGGATGGATGTACCTTCATATACATTTTTTAGTGATTGCGGATCGACTTTGACCCCAGTATCATTGACCCTGAAGGGTGTAAAAAGACTTTAAATAGATCAATCAACCAACCAACCATGTAATTATGTATGAATGTGGTTTTAGTTATTTTAAACAACTGTTAGTTATATTTGTTCAAAAATATTAAACATTCAATTTTGTTTAATTCATACTTGTAATGTTTCAGAATGTTGAAATTAAGTTTTATACAAATCGAAAGTTCCAGTCAATTTATTCAAGAAAATGAAAAGTCGCTTTGCATTGTGGGTAGGACGGTTACGACCGTGACATACATTGCCGGTAGGCGGAGTTTTTGGAGAGGGGGTGAAGCTAGCGGAGGAACACGTGTCTAAAAGTGCGTTCTCTAAATTACTGTCTTTCCTTTATACTGTGGCGCAGATGCAAAACCTCCAATTTAACTAAACTCTATTGGATAGATGTTTATCCGTGCAGCAGCGATGCCATATCTACAGATAAACCATGATTTATCAAGGCATATGATACTGCGCACAGGATCAAGTTCTGTGTGCGAAAATATAGGCGGTATGCAGGAATGATACAGGAATCTCGATAAAATACAGATATCTTAAGAACTTTTTGAATATTGTATGTTTGAAACACTTAGGCTTGCAAGATATTATTAAATATGAGTGAATATTGTAATTTGTAAACGAAAACAAATGATATTAACTTTTTTGTTCTTAATTAAAATTTTATTCAGGTAAATGAAGATGCAGTTACATATGCGTACGCATATGTATTGTTGTTTTATAATGATTTTTTCCAATAAGTATAATTTTAAAAAATTATCTAGAACGTTGCCCTATTCAAAAGTATGTATCATTTAGACGTTAGCTTGTGTTTTATTTGATATGTTGTTTATTAATTATTGTTGTTAACGTTTTCAAAGTCATTTTTTTCATAAATAATTGGATTTTTCTAATTTCTCGTCTTCACATTAATTTCTCTCAAAAATATTTTCGAATGTTTGCTTACATAAAAAAACACAGACTAAATAAATGTAGTTTTTTTCATTTTTGACCTCCAAAACAAGTTAATTATGTGGTATAAGCTATTAAACAGTATGTTTCTGTAGGCCAACATTTAAATGGAAATAGGCGTAGGCTGGTCGATGAACACATGGAAACTTTATGTTTAATTGAATTTTCTTTCTTTTTTTCAATTCCATTAAAAACTTGCCATACATATGTGAAGCATTAATACAATCTATTCATGCCTAAAACATAAATAAAAATACAACTTATACGAAAACTCAATCATTGAATGATTTACCAAGGTTATACAGTATTTTTATAAGGGCTTTTAGCCATAGCAATCTGGCATCGCTGGTTCCATTGCAGCTGTTGAATTAGACACTTCAACGCTCGCAGTCCAAATTAAAGCTGTTGAATCAGACACTTCAACGTTTCCATTTCCATTGAAGCATAGCATTGAGGCGGGCTAAACTGTTAATTTACCTAAGAAAAACCCACAATTCCAGCTATCACTAATTGAATTAGAATTACGAAGTTGCAGTCGAGATTTGAAAAATGATCGCTGATGTTCCCAATTTTGAGGCGGAATTGTACGTCAAGATTTGTGTAACAACGATGGGTGTTTAAATTGAAGCGACCAGACTCCAACAGGATGGCCATCCT
>JARUHE010367614.1:0-17469 GCA_031471125.1 Archaeomysis grebnitzkii
ATCTGAAATGTAAGTAGTCATCTGAGCGATGGGTTCAATGGTACTTCTTTTCATTCTAAAGCCATACTGTTGTTGAGGGAATTTTCCTTAACGGTGATTCTAAAGCTAAATTATTTTTCCTAAAAGTGCACTTACTTCTTATAATGAAATAATAACATATTTAAGTAGATAACAATTGTTAGCATACAACAGTACATTTTTTCAATGTATTACCATTTAGAAACCGGAGAAAGGTTCTTTGCATTTATGCATCATGTAATTAGATATTGAAGATCATTTTGTAATGACATTAACTTTAGGCAGGAGTTAAGTGAAAGAATTTACTTTTTATTGTTTACTTTAAAAGAATAAATTTTAGAAAATAGATTTAAAACATAACTCAACAAACTTCAAAATATAATTTGGAATAAATATTATTTCATTTATTTTAATAAAAGTCTATCTTTTTGATTATTTAAATATAAAACAGCTTTAAATGTTATTTTTTATCATTCAACATTGTAACATGTTTACAAAAATATTTAATTACAATTTCAATCATCTTTTTCACAACTGAAAATAAATAACAAGATATGGGATAGCTGAAAGTTATGAAAGGTCTTCGAAAATGTTACAAATTTGTTTTTTCTGTATCTGATATTCCATACAGCACTATATTTAGCAGATCATAAGACTGCTGTTACATCGACACTTGAGATGTCTATGCTACTCAGTCAATAGAGTGCCAGCAAAGAGCCAAGAGTCTTACAGTGTTGTTACAATATTATCAACATTGCTTAAACTCATCCTACGCTTATATGCTTATATTCAATTTTCCATTGTTTATCCTATGAAAGTAAAAATTTGATCATTTGGCAAAAAAAGTAAAATTAAAATACAAATTGAGCAAACCAACATTGAAGAAAATTTACATTCAACTAATGGTTTCTTAAATTAAAATAAAAATCAACTAGGACAACTAAACTATAATACAATGAAAAAGCACGGCACAACTACGAGCAAGCAAATGTGTAGAAAAAATTTAATTTTGTGTATTGAAAGATTATCAACATTTTAATGATTATTAACACTTTATTATTAATATTATTAAAAGTGAACAAATAATTAAAAGTAAAACATTATTGCTAGTAATCAATTTTTTGAAATTGATTTATATTTCACAACCTGTATAAAGATGTAATCAGGTAAGAACAGGTGTTTACAAAAATTGGCGTTTATAAATTGAAAAAAACAATTTTTAAGAAACTAGATTTAAAAATCAACAACTCATGTGGTAGCATACACTCATCTCCCACATGTTGAGTACTTAAACAACATGAATAAGTTATTCATACATATTATAATCAATATGAGGTACCACATGCATGATGCCAACAAAAAATATTAAACTTGATTTTTTTTGTGTTAAAAATAAATCTATCAATAAGGCAATTAATATCCAACACAGCTTTTCACTTCACCGTTAGCACCAACAAAGTTACTTCTATCACCTAAAAATTTAGTGGCATATGAAATCACAGATGAGTATAGTAAATAGCACATTTAAATATGGTTAGTATACAAGTGTATCAATATTAGTGTACTAAAAATATAGAATTATAAGTGTAGTAAAAGGATATAAATATTACAAGTTTACTATCATGTAAATTAAAACTATAGCCTTAAAAACTTAACCACATCAATCAATTACATAAAAACCTTCCTAGCACTGAAATATTATGTTTTTTATTATTATAGAATATTATAATCGGGCAAGCAGCCCCGCCGCACCCACTGGATCCATCCATGTAATCATAGATATCAATGACAAAAGTAAAATTAGTTTATAAATAGTAATTAATACATCAGTAAAATATTTAAACATATTTTCTATTACTGTGAAACTTTCACATGAAAATGCTTCAATAAAGATGATAAAATAAATTGGTTATCATAAATATAAAATGATTTTTGTTGAGGAGTGAATCACTTTTTTAAACTTTTGATTTTCTTCATATTATGACAAGATTAATTACAATTTTTTATTTATAATAACTAAATTGATATTGAAAATAGAATTATATGTGACAATTGATGGAATAATATCTTAATTCAAGTTGGATCTACAAACATTGTGTGATTTAACTCATTTAGTTCCATTGTAGGGTTTAGTAATTTATAAAGCAGTTCGAAGCAGTAGCTACAATGCAACTGTTTTCAAAATCAAATGTGAACAACAGCACACTAAGAGTCCTCATCAACTAATGGAAAAAACAAATCACTGAAGGGCTGAATAATTCTTGAAACCAAAGAAAGAAGAAGGACAGGCAAGGTCACTTTTGTGTCATGCTTAGCAGTGAGCAAAAATCTGTCCAAATGCCTATCAAGCAGACTCTATTCTATACCATTGTCAGGATAAAGAATTGCATACACATCAAATAAAACTAAAAAAACGTCATAAATGGAGACATAATTTTTAGGTTAAATGAAAATAGTTTTTAGAAATCTGCCAACACTGTTTATGACAGTTGTATAATATTCAGATACATATTTTTTGATCTGATAGTTTACACAGCACTACAGTCTTGAATATAAGATGACCTATTTAATACATCAACCGGTAGCAGCTTTGAATACAATGTGACCTACCTAATACATCAACTGTTAGCAGCTTTGAATACAAGATTATCTACCTAATACATCAACCGGTAGCAGCTTTGAATACAAGATTATCTACCTAATACATCAACCATTAGCAGCTTTGAATACAAGATTATCTACCTAATACATCAACTGGTAGCAGCTTTGAATATAAGATGACCTCCTACCCAATACATCAACCCCTAGCAGCTTTGAATAAAATTTCGATATAATAGGGTATCCATCAACCAACCGGAGGTTTCAGTAATAACAAAAACCTAGATTACAGATTAATTGAACTTATATAAATAGCAAAATATTTTGTAAGATCATGAAAACCATCATTTTTAGGAAAACAATCTATAGAAACTTGTTTATTTTTAAGCAATGTTATTATTCAAGAAAAAATTGTAAATTTGTAAAAAAAATTCAATATTTACCTTCACCTCTTATAAAAATAGTGAAATATTTTCCAAGTTAATTTGAGCTATAAAACGCCATTTTATAAAGAAAATATAATATATAGAATTTTTTTATTTAAACAAAGTTATTATTCAGTTCATTATCTATAAACTTTGTTCAATAAAAAAACCTGAGAAATCAAAAATGAAAAACTTTAACATTTACCTTCACCTAAATTATGAACGCGAGACGACGACGACGACGGACTGACCCACGCATGTCGATTGCAATAGGGATGGATGGATACCATAACAAGGTGACCTACTTAATACATCAACCGTTAGCAGCTTTGAATACAAGATGGCCTACCTAATACATCAACCAGTAGCAGCTGTGAACATAAGATGACCTGCCTAATACATCAACCAGTAGCAGCTTTGAATACAAGATGACCTACCTAATACATCAACCAGTAGCAGCTTTGAATACAAGATGACCTGCCTAGCACAAAACCTGAGGGAGAGAAAAGTCATATTAGCAAACATTATACTGAGAGTCAGAAGGGCCTCACCCATCAAAACTCTTTCAAATCCACCAACAGAGTTAATATTATCTAGATAACTAAAGCAATGCCTAGCACCTTACACATAAGAAAGGACCATTGACTAGCATACCCACACACAAAAATAGACAATTATGTTTTGTACAAACATCCAATAAAAAAATGGCAAGACTGTTAAAGTATAACTAATAAAAAATATAAAAATTATAAAAAATTGTACATCAAGTATTCATAATTAAAATTATCAACAAATACTATTTTCACAAGGACAACTAAGCAAGCAATACCCAACCATGTTTTTAAAAAGCAAAAGCGTAGAGAACAAAACATAAAATTGTTTATAAAGTAAGAATTAATTTGATCAGATTTATATTCACTTTCATGAAACATTTCTTGATGAACAAGGTGACGTTGTTCATAAAAATATTGTTGAATTTATTTTTTTTGTTCATTTTGAAAGAAGATGAAAAGACAGCTCTTGCTTTACATTGATTTGAATCATATCTTTGAGTGGTTGAGATTGATTATTTTACAACCAATCACCGCAAAGGAAAACGACTGCAAGTCATGTTTACATTTACGCTTATCCATATTACCTACTTTTAAGATAAATTTAATTTTAACTTGTTTTTTTTTACAATTTAAAATTTACAAAACATTAGATAAGTTCAAACAATTTTGAGAAACAAAATTATTCTTTACAGCTTAAGATACTTTTTATTTTTAAGAAAAATAAAATATTGTCAGCTTGTTTAAGATTTGTATCACTTTAAAAAATTGAACTCTTAAAACAATAATAAAGAAAAATAACTTTTCAAATGTGCAATTATGCTTAACATTTCAAATATATTTTTAAGTAGAGCAATTAGGCTTAAGTATTTCAAATACATTTTTAAGTAGAGCTCCAAAACAAAAAATGAAATAAAATAATCACAAAATTCTCTCTCTTTGTACATCTGAAATGTTGTGCCCCACAATTATTTGCATGGATAAATGGCACAAAAAAGTCGACTGGACTTTAAAAAAATTAGATTTGCAGGACAAGACCTGCGGCCGAGATGTTATCTCCGCCCCCCGCTGTTTTCTTGACTGCTGTGCAAACGAGAACGGGAGCAATGCAAATCTGCAAGAGAACAAAACTGAAGGGTAATGTTGGTCCTTACTTAATTTATTTTTCTGTGGAACGAATTATGGAATGCACTGATCTCGTGGACACCAGAGAAAGAAATCACAAACATTCTTACTTACTGCTCACGTCGATCTATCTTTCTTGGGAAGAAACCAATGGAACCCACAGACCCGGTAGATCTAATCGGGTTTATATGTAGTTAGCAATGTGAGCAGTTGGTGTACATGCACATGTGTACAGGTACATTGGGTGTACATGTAGTTAGCAATGTGAGCAGAAGGTGTACATGCACATGTGTACAGGTACAATGGGTGTACATGTAGTTAGCAATGTGGCGAGTTTGTCTTGTCCAATCTGTGTTGATGTAGGTGTTGTTCGCATTAGAGTATTGTTAAGTGTTCAAATGTGTTTCTGAGAAGTGTGCTTTCAAGGGGATCTATTTCTGGTAGTTGTTGCTCTTAATTCTGTTCTGTTGTCTGTTAGTGTTTCTTGGTCAAGTAGTTGTGGATATATTGATTTGCTGGGATGGTTGAGGTGTAGGAATCTTGTTAAAAATGTGGTAGTAGCATTTGGGTGGGGTATTTTTTTGTCTAGGTGGGAAGGTTGCATTGTTAGGAAGTGATATGGAGTATCTGGATGATTATATATATAAATAAACGGGCCAATGCCCAGTGCTACACCCGGAGGGTATTCAGCACGAGGATCTGGATGAGCTTTCGTTGTTTCTATCTAAAGATTTAATTTTCGCAACTATTTGGTGTCACCAGTGGCAATAAACAGTTTCACCTTTTAAATTGTTAGAATTTTTTCAAGTTTGCATGCAAGAGTGTAGGAGCCGAGCTAGAACTGTTTGCATATTAGCGTCAATGTTTCTTTGTTATGTTCAGATTTTGTACTTTAGATTTTTGATTGCATTTGATCTACTGTTTGTTCTGAAAAAATGTATGGGTTTTCAGCTGATGAAGATTATCCTCCGACTGAGACCCTCACTCTAAGTACATATAGAAAAACAAAACAGTTAAATGAACAGAATAGTAAACAAACTTGACATGTTAATGATAGAAAGACAACACTTAAGTTGTGACTTCTCTCGCTTGCTCAACGAAAACCACCGAGGGGGGAAAATTATTTATATCCTAAACGACGTTGGAATGACTTCATTCTAAATGATACCGTGGATGGTGCCAACTGCGGCTATTTGGGCATGTGAGTAGATTACTGGATGCAGATCCAGTGAAATGGGTTCTATCTGCTGAAATAGATCGTTTTTGGAGACGCCCTCATGGGAGACTTTTCATGTCCAGGAACTCACGAGACTGCAGTCTCGGTATATGCCCTCATTAATAGTCTGTTTTTTTTATTTATTATTTGGACCAGGCTATGGGTGCAATGTACATTCACTGCCGGTTGCCAACAGCATCTGGTGTTCCCAGACGGTCACCCATCCAAGTACTAACCAGACCCAACGTTGCTTAACTTCGCTGATCATAATAGTCTTTGTGGCCCAAGTTATTGTTTCAATGGACTAAACTTATTTAATTAGTATATAAAGAACTCTAGCCCAGTGTTGCTTCTATATAAGTCACCACTCATATATTTCACTGTTTCCCTCATTTTCTTTTTAACACTTCTAATCATAGAATTAATGCTTAGATTTTCATTAGATATCATCTTTAAATTAACCATATTGTTTCCCAAATAAATTTAGATAATGAAACGAAAAGTTAGAAAAAACTTTACCTCAACTGTTCCGTCATTTTCATCCCAACACGAGACTGGATCGGTTTCACTAAATAGAATTCTCTCGGAACTTCCGGATTGTGAAAGAGTGAATCCTTCATCCATCAATAAATTTGCATTTTTAACATTGATCTGGAATGAAAAATGTTATATGTTAAAGCGTTCAAAATTGAATACCTGTTCAGGATTTGATACTTTACCATACTAAGTGGTGTCTATATTGTGCAATATTGTTCAGAATTATATATAAAGTCATTCATGTTCAGTAATAAAAAAAAACTGTAAAAGAAAAATTAATTTTGTAACAAATGTGCCAAGAGTGCTGAAAAGATCCTCTGCATTCGTCTCCACTTTTGCCCCAACAATCATAGTAGTTTATAGAGGTGAACTTTGTCACAGCCTAAAAAGATAAAACCAAACAAATTGTGGAAAGAAACTTTAGTCAGTAGAATTTTTACAAATGGAGCAATCTGGGTTTTGTCCTCACCTATGAAGGCATAGGTGAGGAAAAGACTTGCTCTTATTTCTCAACAAACATTGATACATTGCATTAGCCACTTTAGCATACAAAAAGGTAGGAGAAATTGTTTACTAGTTGCCCCCAGCTTTCTCTCTTGGGAAAGAACCAAGTAAGTCTAGATATCTAGCCACTCTATAATCGAGCATCTCCACAGGTCCAAAAAGAGTAGTTGCCTCTGCTGGGGAAACTAGGACAGGAAAGGATGATGTGCTGTGTAGAATGGCAAAATATAAATTAATTCTCTCTTCCTCACTAAGTGAATTGAAGGATGGTCACCTCGATCATTGTATTGATAGGAAACTCACTTCATCATTTTGGCAGACATGTCTATTGGCAACCAAGGCAGCTTTGGTTGCAGCGGCTTTGTTTAGCTTCCAAGGAGACGACTTCTCCAACATTATTGCCTGGAATGCCAACGTGTGGACATGAAGTCTCGTCAAATATCTTCCTCCTTCTGGTAATGGCCGATCTGAACTTTCACTCAACATGCTGACAATTACAATTTCTTATTTCAATATTTGGGTGGATTTGAATGGAAAAAATTATTTTAAAAGTAAATATAATACAATCACCCCTCGTCATTTGGCGTGTTTAAGAGCACAAAAAGGGTTCATAACAGCATGGGGAGGGTATTGAAAGGCTTCAAATATACTAGCCATAGATTACCAACAAGCTTGCTTGAACTAAACAAACATTTGCTAAAATCTCAATAAATGTAAACTTTTCCAAAAAATTCCACAAAAATGTTTGTAGAGAAGAAGTTGTTGGTATTGTTGTAAGGCATCTATGTACCAAGTTTCAAGTGATTTGATTCATAAAGTTACAGAGTGAGAAAACATCATTTAATCAAAAAATTACCTTAGAGACTATTAATGTATACTTCATTTCCAATACATTGATGTGTAAATCAAACCAAAATAAGAAACTAAGTTAATTTAATGAAAAAATGTAGATAAAAAGTAATACAATTAAATACAAATATTCATTAATATTTTGAAACTAATAATCAAGCCTATTTGAAAATAAATATAATAGTATAGATGATATGTAAGCTTTTGAGTCATTGTCTAACGCCGCTGCCATCGAAATTGCTATGCCTATTTAAAGCTTCGCTATGCAAGCTCTACAAAAAACTAATATTTTGTGGAATATTACAGGATACACCCAACGACAATGCAGACAACTATGGAACAGTAATTGCTATGCCTCAACTTCAGTTGACTCGCTCAACAATAAGTTTTGAAGTTTTATTGATGTCAAAAAATGTATGTTTGCTATAAATAAAATTTACATAAGATAGTATTGGTTAGAGCTTCATAATAAACAACTCTCCCAATAAGGCAATCTTCAATGTTTATGGACTTGCGAATGAAGAAAACAGAAAGAGACACTTATATGGAAAATTCGCCTTATAATAAATAACAAAAATATTTGACGTTTACTTTGCATAATGGATGAAATAATTTTGAGAGATGATTGAATACCAATTAATCAAATAAGAAACAAGAGGACCACGGTCACTAATGTTTTGTGTTTAATAAAAACTGTTTAATTTTTGGCAAAGAAATAATTAGTGTAGTTAAACAATTAAATAAAAAAAAAAAAATTTTTTATTTAGTATAAACTTGAATATGAAAATATGTCCAAGTCCATCCAAATTTTTAATAAAACCTTTGAATGTCAGCAATTATAAGTTTTTCAAAAAACATCTTTTAGTAATTTGTAATGTACACTGTATAACTTTTCATTCGAGACATAAAACATTACCGTAGGTCAACAAAGAAAAATGTTCAAAAATTTGGATACAACTACTATATATTGAAGATGGAGATAGAAACAGAAAAGTAACACCTTAGTAGAGCTTCGTTACAATGCTCAACAAAAAACTATCAATAATCAAGCAATATGTTAACAAATAAACAAACAAGCATGAGTAAATGCTATGCATTAAAAGCTGTGTTTATATGTTTAAAAAGTTTCTAAAATTTTGTAATTTTTCAACACTTTTCTTTCATTTGTTTCCAATAAAATTATTTCCAAACCCTCAAAAATTTTTTAATTGGCTTCTAAAAACTTTTAAAGTTCTTATTATTTAAAAAATATAAAAAGTTCTTCATGCATTCTACTTAGAATTTCCAGTTCGTTCATTTGTTTTAATAAACTTTTCTTAAAACCATCAATTAAATATCTAGGTTAACCATTAATTTCAACTTTTTTATAAAATGTATGTTTTAATAAGTAAATACTGATTTTGCAAAAATAAATGCTTAGTACCATGAGTGTAGAATGTTGTTCTTTATTTTCATTTGAAAAAACTTTTTTCTAAAATAATTTTATTTTACTATTTTGAAAAAATTACAAAATTATGCACTCCCCAACAGCAACAAAAACAACAATCAGAGGCCATTTATAGAAGCTGATGTTTCAAACACAGCTTAATAACAAACAGGGAATAATTAGATTTACCTGAAAACTTCTCTCATTTGGTCCAAGACAGCAGCAATTCTCGGATTATAATCCGAAATCAAACTGACATTTTTATACTTCAACATACTGTGCAAGTTCGGTAGTTCCTAAAAAAGACAAAGTTTGTTAATGAAGATAATTATGATTATGGCACTGTCAACAAAATATTTGATCCATCATACACTGAAGCCTATTTTAAGTGACTGAGCCATGAATTATGTTGATGGGATTTGCACAGTTGGATTAAAATTTATTTTACATTTTTGTAACAGAAAGCTTTGGGTAGGTTGGATTGCTTAATTGTGTATCAGAGGTTCAATAATCGTAATATTTTATTCTTTTATCATTAGTAGAGCAGCTAAGATCATTAATTACATTTTTTATTAACAGAATAATCAGAAGAAAATGAGATGAAAAGAGGAGTAAGAAACTGTAAATGTTTCTCAAGGCCTGGAGGCCTTTAACTTTCAATATGTTAAAAAAAAATGTTTGCAAAATTCACACCTGTTCGTTCATGCCAAGAGAATCGGAAAATGGGACGATATGCTCCAGAAGGTCGTTCAACAGATCAATGTCGGTGAAAGATGCCATTTCAAAATGAATTCTTGTTTCGGAAGACTGTTCCGACATTTGGTCTCGCACTATCTTCAATCTATTTTCTCTTTCGCCTAATTTACAGATAATCAATAATTAGGCTTTATTTTGTCCTTAACACCTCATTAAATGGTGCCATAGGGCTACATTAGATTGAAATTAGTGTTGAGAACAATCTTTAATGTATGAGATGGGCTCAACTATCATGGCAATTAAATTTAACCTTCAACTGTCTTGAGTGTTACTTTATGTACAAATAAAAGTTTACGGAAATTACATTTAATTTTTTTAAATTGTCTCGAGTGATACTCGTACAAATAAAATGTAGAAAAATTTTACGGCAATTACATTAAATTTTTCAATTGTCTTGAGTGATACTCGTTGTACAAATAAAATGTAGAAAAACTTTACGACAATTACATTTAATTTTTTAATTGTCTCGAGTGATACTCTAGTACAAATAAAATGTAGAAAAATTTTAAGGGCAATTACATTTAATTTTTTAATTGTCTCGAGTGATACTCGTTGTACAATGAAAATGTAGAAAATTTTTACGGCAATTACATTTAATTTTTCAATTGTCTCGAGTGATACTCTAGAACAAATAAAATGTAGAAAATTTTACGGCAATTACATTTAATTTTTCATTTGTCTCGAGTGATACTCATTGCACAAATAAAATGTAGAAAAATTTTACGGCAATTACATTTAATTTTTCAATTGTCTCAAGTGATACTCATTGTAGAAAAATTTACGACAATTACATTTAATTTTTCAATTGTCTCGAATGATATTCATTGTACAAATAAAATGTAGAAAAATGTATGTTCTAAAAGTGATGAGCATAATCTATCATTATATCATGTTTGCCCATCAGCTTATCTTTTCCTATAAACAAATTTCTCACAAGGTGAACTATTTAATGAAATTAATTCATCTTGGGGAAACATGAAAATGTTTTCAAGAAAAAGTTAAAAACAAAAAAAAACATTTTTGAACAATTGGATATAGTTTAATTATTTTTTTGTTTAAATAAACTTTATATTCTCGTGTAGGTAAGAGTTTCCTTACTAGCATAATAAAAGTATCGGTGAATTGGATAAGTAGAACAAGTGTGCCAAAAAAGATGATTATTTATGCTTTGATTATAAGGATATTTGAAATTTGAATAAAATTGCACATGTTAATGAAAACACTGGTGTAAACCTATTTCAATTATATGGTACTGATTTTTACACACAGGAAGTTAACGAAGGAGCAGATTTAATCAAATTTATAAGTCCTTATTTTAGCAAAACAGCAATATTGCTTACACCAATTACAGAAAAAAGTGACTAAAATTAAACTTCCATCTAACCTGTATACATTAAATACTAAAGTTCCAACCAAATATATGAAAATGTTATATGGCGAATATGCACCATTTTTGTGTGGCCTAAATTTTCAATCCCACGAAATACATTGAATGAAGAAGAAGAAGGAGTATTTAAACAAAATAGCTCCCGACACCCACACCACTCCAAACTGCCCACTGTGCCAACACCACGCACGGTTTCGCATGCCCATGCCCATGTGTACGGATGGACCTGGCGCCGAAGGCCTTCTGGGCGGAAGCAGTGGGAGCGGCGGGGCTGTTTGGTTCGATGGTCGGACCTGCTAGGATAGGGGTTGGATCCTCTGACATGAGGGCTCCATTCTCTATGTCGAAGATGGAGTGAGATCGACAACAACAACAACAAGAAAGATGTTTATCAAGACAAACATGGCCCTAAGTAAGTGATTTCTCTTCTCTTTTTAAAAAATTTATGTCTTGTATTTATTAACACATTTTGACAAACACAAATTTAGAACACATGAAATAAACAGTGCATGTACAGGAATGGCATTTGGTATAATGGTAGAAAAATAATTGAAAAACCTACAATAATTAATGAATAATGAAGTGTTTAATTTTCAAGAAGGATGTTTTTGGAGCTTAGCTAGAAACTTTTCAAATTTCCTTATGATAATAAACTTTTAAAAGTGATGTTTGAAAAAAATTCTTTTAATGAATGTCTTTATCAACTGCAAAAATAAAAGAATCGTTTAAAACATAACTGAAATTTTCTGAGATTTTTAATATGTTAATAGCTTGAGACTATAATTAATTTTTTCAATTTGTTAAAGGTTTATCCCAAAAAATTAAACAACATTGTCTGGACTATAAAAAATGAATTATAAATAGTTAAAAAAAACGTTGTGAAAATTTGAGGCTGTTTGTAATTAAAATGAAATAAACAATACACTAGAAAGACATAAATCCACCTTTTATAGGATACCTAAACAAATGCTTCATATCATAACATATTAGTATATAATAAAATTAGTGGCTTTTATATTTTACAGGTTAACCAATCTATGGCTTTAATACTACTACTCACATCAATTGTGATGTGTACTCTAAAAAATCATGCAGACAAAATATGGCCATTCCTCCCAGCCGGGGTAGGCTTAGCACATGATATTGCAAATGTAGACTACACCCAATCATGACTTGGAGAGGACTTGAATCTATCCAAATGAGATTTGCTCACAACCAACCACCATACCATCTCTTAACATAGCAAAGAAATAATTCAGACTGTCCTACATAGATACAAACTATATCGAAATACAAACCAATTGATAACAAGTGCTACTTCCACCATTGAATAACAAATCTAACCTAACCCAGTATTAAGAAGAGAAAAGACATGCAAATGTATGTTCAGGATGATAACTACCTTGTGTGAAAGTGTATGATGATTTTTATAATTTTTTTTCTCTCATGTGATGTTCATTTGTTGAAGGATATGGATCATCACTCCATTTTCAACCTGGCATAAAGTTGCAATAATTTGTAATACAAATAAATGGTCAAAAATTACTTTTTCAATATATAGCATTTGTGTAAAATACATTTTACTTTGTAGAAGCAATAGTAGGAAAATTTTACTATAAAAGACTTGTACAATACTGACCATTCCAACACCATGTCACATATAGTGTTGGATACAATGAAAAACAAAATGACAACCTAACCTCCAATAACACCATATTAGGTTCTCAAATAAAAACGATTGACAAAGCAAAAAGAGTAAAAGTTGGCGAGACAAAACTTGACCACATAAAAGAGCCTTGCTGAGAGTTCTATGTCAAGATGAATACTGACCTGTCATGAAGGGAAAATTATCCATCATTTGCAGTCCACTCACAACCAGCAAATGTGGATTAAAATCCTGGAGCATCGCACCAAAGTTTTCCGCTGAACTCACTGTCGGATTACTTTCATCGCTGTGGATGATGAATCTGAAAGAATTTTGTTTTATTAAAGACTTACAAGGATTCCATGACACTCATTGATGAGAGGAAAGTAAGGCATTTGATCAAAAAATTAAAAAAGTTCTGATATTTTGCATTGTTTATATTTGAAAAGTTTATACTTCAAAACTGTAATTCTAAAAAATGAATTGTTTTACCTGTTTGCTCGAGGCGATGTGAAGGAGCCCCACGATTCTCCAGTTGTATATTCTAATATGAGGTGAATATCATCAGCTTTACTTTTAGCAGGAGCATCTGAAACTGGAAGTTGTTATCGTCAATACCAATAGTATTTTTTAACAGCTTTCTATTTTTGAAATATATTCATTTTAGTTTAATTAATCATTACATAAATAAGTAGAGCTGAATAATGCTCACATGTTGAAATTTTTAAAATCTTTAAACAAATCAATATCAAAAGTAAAACAAATTTTAATTCAAAGCTTTTATGAAATTTTGGAAAAAAGATGGCATTAAAGTTACAAGTTTAAAATGTTTTTCAGAAAGAATATTCACATAATTTGTCTTGGAAGGATTTGCTTTATGTTAGTAACAAAAAATTAATTCAATTAGTAAATGAAAAGTAAAAATAAATCTGAACTTAACAAATTAAGACAAATAAATCTGAGCTTAATAAATTAAGATAAATATAAACAAGTTTTAAAACAAGAATAAATAAAAATTTTCCAAATAATAATGTTGTTATTAAACCAAATTGAATTTAAAGAATAAAACTATATTTCTATAAAAGCTACATTAAAACAATAACTAATGTGATTAAGGAACAACCTAAAACCTTCTGTAAACAAGTCACAAAAGATCACTGTATTGTAAACTATCGAGTAAATTAAAAATATTAAATTACTCTCGATATTAGTAATTAGAACGCCATAAACAACATTCAATTTAATAAAAAAAACCTTGGTATTTTCAAATTAGAAAACTTTCTTTTGAATCCCATGGCACTGCTTCACTATTTCACAAACAAGAAGTTCATTTACCTAAAAATTTTTTCAAAAGGTCTTTCTGTATTTCAAAAAATGTTAGCATATGTCTTGTTCATGCTATTTTATGTTATTTTGTAACACACTATCTAACCAAATCTCAACTTTCATTTTTAAATCTGAATTGGGAGACAATTTGGTAAATACAATATGGAGGAAACCAAACACAAAGAAAATTTAATTCTACTTGCAATGCATGCAATAAATTGGAAAGAAGCAATACCATTTTTTTTATAGAAAAAACAAAGCTGAAGAAAAACGATTATTAAAAAAATTTAATGATTAGTTCTCCAAGAACAATTTTTAAATAATTTCACCACTAACCTTAATTCAAGAATACAAATTTATTGAATTTCTTCAAAATATTTGAAATATTCTTCAACTTAAAACAAAACAAAAATTTATCAGTAAGAATGATTTTGTAATGAATGTTATTTCAAACTCATCATCAATATTGTGCACAACAACAGAACTTTAATGTGAATAACTTAATCAGGATTATTTGCCTTTAAGAACTATTTCAATGACATACCTATCATGTTTGGTAATATTTCTGCCATTAATTTGTGGTCCTTTCTTGCTGCCAGCAACACTTTGGCACCTTCCCTTGCAAGTCGGGTGGCAATGACGGGTGCGTTGCCACCCAACTTGTAGTAAGAGCCCAACGTTTGCTCTGCCGTTGAAACCAAATCCATGAACAGCGTTTCGTTATTTACAAACCTTCTGCCAAAGGAAATAAAAAAATTGTAACCTATCATTTTATTTACTCTCACAGCTAGGCTTATTTATGCCAACAGTGAATTTTAGTATACATAATTATGTCTTTGTTGCTAGAACTTCTTGATTCTAAACTTTTGTGTGTGGTTAAAGAATCTGAATATACAACACCACACACACAACATTACACACGACTTCCCATGCACATGTGTGCAGGTCCCTGTCTTCCTGAGATATGAAGTTCCTCTAATTTAAGAATTTTTTCATTGAATGTAAGATATAGAAATATTGATAAGCTTCAATTATTCATGAACTCCTCATTACAATAGGTATCAGAAAAAAAGTTGTGCTCAAAACAGGTTTGTTAAACATAACTTCTTAACATGAAAATAAAGCTATGTTCTAAAATGGCCAGATTCATAAAAAATTATATAAAAAACAATTTAAGGATTTTTCATTGATTTTAAAGTTGTTGAACTACTGATAAGCTTTAGTTAAGAATGTACCTGACTGTAATAGACCATCATAAAAAACTATGGGTTTCTAACTAAGACATATATAAATCATTGCTCTGAATTCAACAACCCTATTTGAAACTAGTTATTTCAATAAATTCATGTTTAAGAAAATTTTATTTAAGATGGATCATAATGCATATATCTTTCAATTATGTTAAATGATCATTGTTCCAAAACCAAAACAAAATTAACTCCACTTTTGAAAAATTTACAGGTTCATAAAAACATAGTTATTTCAATAAGTTCAAATTTTAGAAATATTTCTATTTAAGATATATCATTTCTAATGCATATATCTTTCATTGATATTACATGATCATTGCTGTAAAATAAAAATAAATTGTATAGACAAGTTCATAAACATCAATACTTTGCAACTTATACCAGCTTCCAATAAGGAAGAAGAAATTATAAAATGGCTTCGCTAAAAAAATTGCTCTTTACATTAAAAATGTTGGGTTTTTGCTTAACGAAAGAACTATCAAAACATTTGCGACTTTTTCAAATACGTTGGTCTGTCAATACAAGAAAACTTACTCTGCTGCAGATCCTGCTGAGAAAAATAGTGCATACATCTCCTTCAATTGAGCCAGGGTGTCAATTTTACCATAATGATTTATCACTTCCGGTGGCGGTAAAACACCGAGAACATCCTTGCCTTTCACAAACAAATCTTGACAGGCACCGTACCCAACTGCTATTCTGATGTCATTCACCTTCTGTTCACTTTCTGTCTGTAAGTGACAAAAAATATTTTAAAAATTTGGAATCAATCACAACCAAGAAATAGTTTGAGTAAAGACCAAAATCTTAGATGACATGTTAATGGTACTAATAAAATATTGTAGGATGGTTAACAAAAGATCATTAACTAAGTAACCGTTGATAGCGAACTATCTTGCCTGATGTACACCTATACATAAATAGTATATGTTAAGATCTCAATAAACATTTTTTTCTTTAAAAAAAACTATTATTGAAAAAATTATTTAAAACCAAAAATATTTCCTTAAATTGAAAAAGAATATTCATACAAACAGTTATTATATAACAAACTTTGCTGTAGAGCTTCAAATGAACTTGTAATGAAGTTAATCAATAACTTTAACTAAAAAAATAGGATAAGTTCATAAAAAATAAAAATATTCATCAAAATAAAAAATTTATGTTAAATTGAAGAAATAAGTATGGCATATTGTTAAGAACACCCATATAAACAATTAATGTAATGTTGAGCAATCTTTGTTGTACAACTTCAATTAAACTCACAATGAGCTTAATTAAAAACTTTAGCCAATAAAATTGGCTATGTTCATACAGTTTAAATGTTGAGCGACTATTTATTTTTATAAAGTATAATAAAATTTTTAAAAGTTATTAAAATTTTTAAATATAAATAACAATAAAAAAAACATAAACCTTATTTTAAAAAAATTCTATTACATTGTATTTATACATGCATATTTATTTTTAAGTTCTGAAAATTTGAAGCAAAAATATTAGAAAAACAAGTATGAGGAAATTCGTAAATGAATTGAGGCTGTGACCGAGTAAAAGCTAGGAATACAACAAAATTACTATATATATATATATATACAATGTGCCAATTAAGGTCAATTAATTCAAGAACTCACTGAATTAATTTTTCAAAAAAGAACTCAAAAGGATTCAATTTTGTGAAAAATTCTTCAAATATGTTATAACATTATGAAAATGTACGGTCTATAATTAAAAATTTTAATAAACAAAATTTAATGTTTAGTCTTTGTATTCAACACCCTGCTTACCCATTTGATATTCATATTAACCTTAGGCTATATATTTTTAATTTATACATTTATGTTGAATCTTTAAGAAAA
>JARUHE010367725.1:7054-17464 GCA_031471125.1 Archaeomysis grebnitzkii
GTTTTATGTTTTTAAAGTTTTAATTAGGGTCTTATCTTATTATTATAAAATATTATGAAATATAGTTTTATGTTTTTGAAAGTTATAATTAGGGTCTTATATTGTTGTTTTATAACATTATTAAATATAGTTTTTATTTTCTTATTGAAAATATTATGAAATATAGTTTTATGTTTTTAAAGTTAGAATTAAGGTCTAATTTTATTTTTTTTAAATATTATGAAATATAGCTTCATGTTTCTTAAAGTTATAATTGGGGTCTTGTTTTATTGTTTTAAGGTGTTGTGAAATATAGTTTCATGTTTTTAAGGTTATAGTTGGGGTGTTATTTTATTATTTTAAAATATAATGAAACTTAGTTTTATGTTTTTAAATTTATAACTATATTATAGTCTTATTTTAATATTTTAAAATTTTATGAATTATAGTTTTATCTTTTTAAAGTTATAATTAGGGTCTTATTTATTTCAATAAATCATTTTTTTTATGTATTTCAATAATTTACTTATTTATTTAATTCAATAAATTATTTATTTATTTATTTATATATTTCAATAAATTATTTATTTATTTATTTAAATAAAATTTTTATTTATTTATTTCAATACATTATTCATTTATTTATTTCAATACATTATTTATTTATTTAATTCAATAAATTATTTATTTGTTTATTTAAATAAAATTTTTGGTTATTTATTTCAATACATTATTTATTTATTTTTTTCAATAAATTATTTATTTATTTATTTCAATAAATCATTTATTTATTAATTTTAATAAATTGTTTCTTTACTTATTCAATACATTGTTTGTTTATTTATTTCAATAAATTAATTTTTATTTATTTATTTATTTAAATAATTTTTCGATTAAGTTTGATTACCCAAAAATAATTCCCTACTTTAATTGAAACAATATTTTGTTAAATATTTTAAAATAATCAATTATTACAAAAATTAAATATTTTAACTACAATATTTTTTTAGCTAAATGTGTAAATTATTTTTTATACAAAAAATAAAAATGAAAAGCAAAAAAAATAATATAGTAAATAATGAATTTTCTTATTCGTAGGGTCAAGTATTTTGCCAAGAAATAGTTTTTTAATAGTTCATTAAACACATTTTATTGCATTGTAACCCCAAAATGTGTCAAATAATTTGTTACACGTTTCAAAGTACTGCAATATAATTTAGTAAGGTCTGCAAATTTATGGAAAAACAACGTTGAAATGTTTTTTCTATTCTTCCGAACATTCTCCAACTATTTCCATATTTCTGAACATTCTCCAACCATTTTTATACTTCTGAACATCCTCTAAATAATTCTATATTTCTGAACATTCCCCAAATATTTTTATATTTCTAAACATTCTCAAAATATTTCTATATTTCCGAACATTCTCCAACCATTTCTATACTTCTGAACATCCTCCAACCATTTCTATATTTCTGAACATCCTCCAAATAATTCTATATTTCTGAACATCCTCCAAATAATTCTATATTTCTGAACACCCTCCAAATAATTCTATATTTCTGAACACCCTCCAAATAATTCTATATTTCTGAACAAACTCCAAATAAGTCTATATTTTTGAACACCCTCCAAATAATTCTATATTTCTGAACACCATTCAATTCACTCCACACGCCAAAGCAAAATTTTTCGGTCAAAAATGTTGAGTTATAAATATTTGAAAATTGTATTTGGATTAAAAGTTCAATTATTTGAAAACATTTTACATTGAAACAAATTTTTAGTTTAAATAAATTCTACAAATTGTTTGTTTATTTCTTTTGTAAATATTTTATTGAATTAAAATTCAATTTGAAAATGTTTTTAAAAATTTATTTCAATTTTAACAAATATGAATCAAAAATCATTTTAAATTTTCATTTTTGATTGTGAAAAGTTTGGTTCAATAGATTCATTTTTTTATTCCAAACAACAGATTTGATTAGTAAGCAAACTAACAAAAAAAATAAATAAATAAACATACAAACAAATAAATAAATAAAATGACAAAAAAACTAACATATAAGTAAACAAACTAACAAATAAATAAACAAAATAACAAATAATTAAAAAACTAACAAGCAAATAAACAAACTAACAAAAAACGGACAAAATAAGTGAATAAATTAACTAAAAAAATAAAAAAAATAACAAATAAATAAACAAACTAACAAATAAATAAAAAACTGACAAAAAACTAAGAACTAAATAAACAAACTAACAAATGAAGAAAAAAACCTAACAAATGAAGAAACAACTCTAACAAGTAAATAAATAAACAAACTAACAAATAAGTAAACAAACTAACAAATAAATAAATAAACAACTTTACAAACATTTAAACATACTAACAAAAAATCAACAACTTTAGGAACAAATAAACAAACTAACCAAAAAAAAAACGTACTAACAAACAAATAAACAAATTAACAAACAAATAAGGAAACTAACAAAACATAAATAACTTTACAAACAAATAAAAAGACTAACCTAAAAACAAACACACTAACAAACAAATAAACAAGCTAACAAACAATTAAACAAACTAACAAATAAATAAACAAATAAATAAACTAACCTTAAAGACAAACGCACTAAAAACCAATGAACAAGCAAACAAAGAAATAAAGAAACTATCAAACAAAGAAAAAACTTTACAAACAAATAAACAAACTAACCTAAAAACAAATGCACTACCAAACAAATAAACAAGCTAACAAGCAAATAAACCACTTTGGTAACAAATAAAAAACCTAACCTGAAAACAAACGCACTAACAAACAAATAAACACGCTCACAAACAAATAAGAAATTAACAAATATATAAACAACTTTACCAACAAAAACAAACTAACCTAAAAACCAATAAACTAACAAACCAAAAAACAAACAAACAAACAAATAAACAGATTAACAAACAAATAAACATCTTTACAAACAAATAAACAGATTAACAAACAAATAAACATCTTTACAAACAAATAATCAAACTAACCTAAAACAACCACAATAACAAACAAATAAACAAACCAACCTAAAAAACAAATGCACTAACAAACACATAAAAAAGCTGACAAGAAAATAAACAAACTAATAAAAAGTTAATAACTTTACAAATAAATAAACAAACTAACCTAACAAACCCACTAAAAAACAAAAACAAAAACTAACAAACAAATAAATAAACAAATAAATTAACGAACTAGCCTAGTTCTTGAAAAGTTTTTTCATTATTTTGTTGTTTGTAATTTTTTTGAAAATTTCAAACCATATCATAATGTTAAAAAATATGATTCTTCAGCTTTGATTAGTTTACAAACGTCGCACTGTAAAGTTTTTAATTAATTAATTTAATTTGATTTTAATTTTAAAAGTAAGGTTTTACAAACTTTTATAAATTTAATTTGTTTTAATTTAATATAACTTAATTAATGTAACTCAATTTTAATTTTAATAGTAAGGTTTTTTAAATTCTTATTAATTTCATTTATTTTAATTTAATATAAACTTACATTAATAAATGTAATTTTTATTAATTTAATTAAATTCAATTAAGTTAATTAATTTAACAGATTTAATTTAATTTATTCAAGTTAATTAATTTAATAGAATTAATTTGATTAAATTTAATTAAGTTAATTAGTTTTATATATTTAGTTTAATTTAATTTAGTTTATTCAAGTTATTTAGTTTAATGGATTTAGTTTGATTAATTTAATTAATTTAATAGATTTAACTTAATTTATGGCAACAATGTGAAAGTGTGAAATTCAACTTTAGTTTCAAATTATTTAAGAAACAAATAAAAAACATTTCATTTAAAGAATAATTGTCTACCAACCATAGCTACCAACACACGACGTCTCATCTCAATGCTAAGAAATGTGCTCAAGTAGGACAATAGTTTAATGAAGTTTCATACAGTAGAGAAAACAAAAGAAATATAATTGTTATAAGCAACACACAACAGTTTTAAGCACAAAAATACAATATATTCAAATGTTTTCAATTAGGCCTACAGAACATATGAGTTAATTAGGCCTACAAAAAATGTGAGTTGGGTTTGTTCAAACGGATCTGAAAAATCGATCTTTAATAAAAATTTCCAACATTATTTCCCGCCAAAATTTCAAAATGTTGGCGCATCAATTAGTTGAAATGACACTAAAAAAAGTTGCATCGAAAATAATGGCATCGATTGAGCAACAAAATAATTCAAAATTAATGTTAGAACTAAATATATTTGTGTTGAACTATTTGAATATTCTTATTGGGTTAAGATTGTGTTAGAATTAATTATTAAAATGTGTTTCAGTCCTTCAAGTATTACTTCATTAACAAAATAATAATAATAATAATAACAATAATAATAATAATAATAATAACAATAATAATAATAATAATAATAATAGTAAATAATGGATCAAACTGACCGAAAAGACTTCTTTATATTTTTAACGTGGTTTTTGTGGCAATAAATACTATTTATAACTTATCCAATTTCATAAAACAATTTGGAAATCGGCTTACAGAATGTTTTTTTTTTAAACTAATTTACATAAAATAATAAAAGCAAATGTTACTATATATATAATAATAGTAATTATGTGTGAGCGAAGAATAAAACTTCGCAATTGATCGAATATTTATTGAGCGAAGAAACACGCCGAGTTTTTTCGAACCCTCACCACCATCTGGCGGGAAAAGCTTTCAAAAGATTCGATTCAGCAAATTGATGTTTTTAAAACCAGTTCAACTGTGGCTGATAATGATAACAATAATAATAATAATAATAATATTAATAATAATAATAATAATAATAATAATAATAATAATAATAATAATAATAATAATAATAATAATAATAATAATAATATTAATAACAATTATAATAATGTTAATAATTATAATTACAATTATGTTAATAATTGTGATTATGATAACAATATTAATAATACTATTATGTTGTTATAACAGTAACTAACAATAACAATAATACTATTATCTCTTTATAACAGTAACTAACAATAATAGTCATAGTTTGTAAAATTAATTATAATAATAATAATAATAATAGTATAACTATTCACACATTATGTTGCAATAGGCGTTAAATTTTCTTTGTGATAGTCAGTATCGTGTTAAATAACCATTTAATCAAAGCCATCACATATTTATTTCATTCCATTAAATATTAATCAGCAAATATTATCATAAGAGGTTATTTTAATGATAGTTATAACATAACTTAGGCTTTAGGAAAATACTTGTTCATTCGTGGATGACATAATATTGTTCTGGAAAGCATGTCTCATTGCATTAGTATAAACCTTGTATTAGCCGAGGTTATTATAGATACATGAGTCATTAGATATTTGATTTGAAACTAACAAACATTAAGCATATTTGGGCAATTGTTCTTTTAAAAGAAAAAAATGTAAATAATTACTTTTGTACAAACTGGCTATCTGTTAATTTTCTTAACGTTGGCTACAATAAGACTGAATTGAAAACTTTTGACTAAATTTTATGTCTAAGATAGTCAAAATTGACATCATTAAATTGATTTTTTTTAACAGTGCAAGCTTTTTTGTTGATTCAATCAACTTACTTGTGATTCAATCAAAATCGTATCACATTGATACACTATGATTCGATGTTGATTAAAAATGGTTAGTCAATTTAATGGTGTCACTTTCGACTGTCTTAGACATAAAATGTTAGTCAAGTGTGTTAAATGTGGTACTTGGTCAAACATGGAAGCATTTAATAGCGACTTCCGTTCAATAATGTTTGATTGAATTAATTTATCATCTTATGACACTATCAAGGATGAGTTTGGCGTCTTTTCAAAATCATAGATTTTAGTAGGGCTGCAGTTTTTTGGGGGGTATTCATCATAATTTAGTTCTGCGATCTTTCAGCGCTGATTTATGATGCTGATGTTTATCATAAAATAGATCAAAAAATATTCCGACAATAAATATATTGTTCTCTTCAATTAGAGCAATGCATTGAAATGACATAATTTTAGTGATCTAAATTTGTAGAAATGGCGACATCGTTTTAAAAATAACAATATAATATAATATAAAATAATATAAATAATAATATAAAATAACAATATAATAGATTTCAAACATTTATTCAAATAAGCCATTAACATGAGACCAATAGAGCCACAAACCGCCTACTATGATTATGTTTACAAACGTAATATTAAAAATAAACATAAATTCAATTTTGTCAAACAAATTTGCTACAGTCCATACAATTTTAAAATATATACAAAATCCTCCTTACAATGAACTTTAAACAATAAAAGTGAAATGCTATACAATATTTGACAGAGTATAGAATGCAAAAAATTCAGAAGACCAATAAGTCTTCCGAAAAATAATATAATTCTTAAAACCAAATCGAACCTCTAATGAAACCTTTAAAAACCGAAGTCCCTGAACCTTAAAACAATAAATAAAATTAACAGTATAAATATTAAAAGATCAATACACTTTTAGGGAACAAGAAGATAAATTAAAAGTAATGGACCTTTAAAATGAACCGTACAGGAAAATGCACAAAAACACAATATGGCAATCTTCTACATAACACATGTTCAAAACCAACTATAAAGTTAATTTCCGAGCAATACCTTGATAAAGTGATAATATTTGACTAAAGTAACAAAATCTCGGCATATTTTTCATCAATTTTACAACATCTACTGTATACAGTGTGATTTTCTTCTATTTCAGTTCTTATAGTCGGTATTTTTATGTATACATGCATTTTGAATACATGATTAACATTTACCAAAAATCTAAAAGAATGAATCAATCAAAAACTTACCGTGTCATACTGTAAAATGGCATAAGTGGACAGCTATTTCTCTATCTTATGATATTTTGATACGTTCATCTCAGCTATAGTTTTTATGAAACTATGCTTCATAGTATAAACCTATCTTATCTTTTTCTATCGGTTATGCATTAGTATTTTTAAATTTTAAAAATGTGTTACAATAATAATTTATTTCCCAAGAGTGTATAATATATAGATATGTATATATATCTAAATATGTATATACAAATGATGATAAAATGAATATCAAATTACAAAATTGAGGGAACATAGAAAGTGCATAAATATGTTTCGTCTTAATAACCGATTCTTGAATGGTGTTTTATAGAAATTCAAGAAGAAGAAATAAGAAGCGAAACATCTCAGCGAGGATAAAGAAAAGAAGAAAACCATTTGGAATAATAAAACAGCATTCGAGAAAATATTCCATCTTTATCTAAAAATCCATATGACATCTTTCCCCAAATACCTCCGCCCCCCGGGCTTAAGAGGGTGACCCCCTGCAAGAAAGTCCCCCCCCCGGACTTTAGACGTTCCCCCCGCAAGAAAGCCCTCCCTCTCATCTGGAGAGTGGCAGGCACGCCCACAACTTGTAAGGTCTTTGACAATGGACGTCCAGAGTTGCTTTGACCGCGATTCCACTTTCTTCACCAATGTTTAGGCCGCTTAATTGATTTCTTCTTCTTCTTCAGTTTCTTTTTTTTTGTTTTTCATAAATTTTTGACAATTCTTCTTCTTCTGGTTGTATGTTTACTTCAACTTCTGACAGTTTTCTTCTTCGTTTTTTATTGCTTTTTAAGGTTTGGTGTTAACTCACTAGAAGTGTTATAATGTAAGGTTACCATTACCGAACACTGAAAAACATTTTTTGATAACAAATTAATTATGAAATAACCTTATGACGTAGATAAATAAATTCAATGTCTAATGTATGTTAAACGCTTACACATTAGCTTAAGAATAATTGTAAAACTTTTCGAAATGTATTAGGTACTGTATAAAAAATAGTGACAAAGTTATACGTGTTTAGCCCTGTCACAGTTATCCGAAATGCATTTCTCAATTAGTTTTGATAATATTTATCAAGGTTTTGGTATAACATTAGTCCTTCTTAAAAATCTATAATTCATAATCTTAATTTAATTTATAATTTAAATCTATAATAATTTAATAAATCTATATAATTTAAATCTATAATTCATAATCTTAATTTAATTTGAGATATAAGATGAAGTGGCAAACATCGATTTTACTGTTTTGAGAGAGTAATGAAAAGCAAGTTTTACTGAAGGATTTGAAGACTCCCCTTAACTGTACGTTTTTCAGACCTTTTATCTGTTAACCCTTTAACGCCTGAATTATATTACCCTAAGGTCTATGAAGGTCCCATGAAGTTTACATTGAAAATAACCCTACAATAGTCATTATTTTGTCCCTACAGGCGTTAAAGGGTTAAACAGTTTGTGCACAGATTCTCTAAACATTTAATATTTCCTGTTATTGTTCTATTGTGTTGCTCAATCAAAATGTATTTTTTATAAACTTTTAAAATTGTTCTCAGGATTAGTTAAAAGAACTGTTAGACTGATTATTACATAATTAATCATGTTTCGTAAGCCCTAGGCTACACCTTATATAGGCCTAGTCAAAAAGTATTGCCGATGGTTTTTCATAATCCTTAGCAAATGAAACACGTGTTCGGTAAACAACAGTTTAAAATTTCTAAAATTGAAAAAAAAACTTAGAGTTAAATAGTCTAACTAAAAGTTAAAGTCCTTGGCTGGGATACTAGGCTAAGCCCTAAAATGATTAATTGTAATTATGGTCACTCAAGTGTACAGAAGAAGTACATGAAAGTCTAAATAATTTTGTTATATAAATTATTTGATCTACGGAGGTTATGAAGTTGAAATAGAATAATTGTGTTATGTAAACCCATAGGTAGAAGATAGGACACCATGGTAGTTGTAGTTTTGAATCGGACATGCAGAAATTAAGGTTATTTTCTCAGTACTTGCTGATGATGCAAAGATATATTACATTATTGAATGGTTAGCTGGAGAAAAAAACATCAGATGCCCAACTTGAAAAGTTGTATATAATTATTCTTAAATTGAAGTGCAGCGTTTTGATATGTAATATATATATATATGTCGTAATAATTTAGAAAAAATTCAGTTTTAGTATTTAACAAAAAAAGATTCAAATTTTCTGAAATTTATGTTCAACTAAATGTTACCTTTTCGCATTGAAAAATACAATTAATTCGTAGAGAATGGGAAGACTAAACGAAAAAGACAAACATGAATAAAAATTAATAAACACGGAACTTTGGATAGATACAGAGTGTTCATAAAGTTAAAGTATACTTCAAAAAATATAAAGAATTACAACTTTTCTAAAGTGAACATGGAATTTATGAACACCCTTTACTAGCCACCTCCAATAGGTATTGTCGAAAATGGTTAACATCACTCTCCAACCATGTGCCTCACAAATGGCAGACTGACAAAAGCTTTTAAAAGAAAGATTGTGGTTCATTTTTTATTTTTTTATTTGAATTAAAGCAAAAAAATTATTTCCTAAGGTTTAGATTACAAATAGTTTAAAATGTTTATTAAATTTGTACTTTTATGTAATCTAAGAAGGCAAAATGTTTTTTATTTTATAATAGAACGAAAAATGTTTTTTTAACAAAGTTTCATTTAATTTATATTCATTTTAAAATTTTATAAATGTTTTCAATAAATGTGAATAAACACAAATCTCGTTTTAATGAAATCAAATATTATTGTTGAAACATAAAACAAAACATTATTCTAGAATAGAAAAAACAAAAAAACATTAACAAAAATAAAAATAAACATTTATGTAGAATAAAACAAAAAATAATAAGAATCGCCATGAACAAATGTTCAAAACTGATTGAATTTATTTTGATTGTTTTTTTGGAGAAATTAAAAAAAAATCAAAGTTTTGACTTAAGCTTATGTTTTCCATAATTTTGTCTAATTGAATTCAATAATTCAAAAAATAATTTATCTGCGGCCTTTTTGACCATAATTAAATGTAATTGAATTAATAAGGTGTAAATGTCATTTACTAATGTTAATGAGAAATTTATGTTAAACCATTCATTGTATTGGGCAGGCTTGAGAATATATTAATCACTTTATTATCTCGTTGCTATTTGAAAAATTGCAGCGGTCTACGTTGGAACTTGAAAGAGGATGTAAGAAGTGGGAGCTGAAGATCAATGTCGATAAATGTAAAGTAATTTCACCACCAGCAAGATCTGAACATAGGAGGACAGCAAGTTTGGAAAGTAGAGAGCTTCAAGCTCTTGGGTAGTGTGGGGCCGGGACCAGGTCAGGATATCAGGAGAAGAATAGCCGCAGCTGTAAGTGCCTTCGGAAGGTTAAAGAAAGCCATCTGGAACAACCGAAGGGTTTCCAGAAAATTAAAGGTTAGGCTATATAAATCCCTTATTCTTCCAATAGCTGTGTATGCTAGTGAGACTTGGACCCT
>JARUHE010367836.1:0-17454 GCA_031471125.1 Archaeomysis grebnitzkii
TATGTCTGTGTGTGTGTATGTGTGTGTGTGTGTGTGTGTGTATGCGTTTGTTGAAAAAAGTTGAAAACTCTATATGTAGTATATTAAATAAACAAAAAACATATAAAAAACGTGTATTTGTTCCAATATGTGTGTAAGATTTGTATAAATAAGCCCTTTATCGCAAATTATTGTAGTAATTTATCTGTAATTAGGATACATTAGTTACAAAATCAGAGGATTAAGTGTTAATTACTACATGGAAATTTATGTTGTAATTTCGTTGTTTTAATTAACTTTATAACAATTCTATATATGTGACATTAATGAATTTTAATTAAACCTTCATTAGTGAGGCTGCATTATAAATATTCTTCATCCAGATATATGAGAGTTGTTATTCTTATGGAAGAGTATTCATAAATTTACTAGTGTTCTTAGCTGTCTTTATTTGCTTGAGCTCCTTTGCGTATCTGAAAATTGCCAAAGACACATAGTGTAGAACGGTAAATTGGGTGAAGTTGTAGATATTAAATAAAACTATATTTTTTTGTATAAATAACCACCTAAATTCACCTTCTATTAACATTTAAAGAAATGTGTACACTGTCTGAAACTCCATTGCTGCAACACAAACCTTTTAAAGTTTTAGGATAGCAAACGAATTATTGAAATAATTCCATGTTTAATATTAATTTATTGTTTTGTAAGGAACCTTTGAAAAAACTTATTTTCTCATATCCAAATTTGAAAATTCGGTGGTTTTGGTTATGTTGCTTTTCCATCCAACCCATCCTATTATAGCTATATTAATAAAACCATTAAAAACAAATGGTTTAAACAGCTTTTATTTCACAATATATGAAATAATTCCGAATTTAACAGTTCTAAAAATTTAGTTTTTTCTACATTTTTAAATATGTTTGTATTATTCTATAAATAAATGGGTTGTGTTGCCATATTTCAATCATCGCAACTGAAATCATTGAAAATTCTTGCAAGCTTTGTTCAGCCCTCAATTAATCATTTTTTCATTCGTGTCTTACACTGATAGAAACAATTAATAACTACTGTTTTGAAGGAAACATAAAACAACGAACGTTTAAATCAACATATGTATGCTGCTGTTCGTATAGATTTGGAACATTTTGTATCCTTTATTTTTACACATACTGTAAATCAACAAGGAACTACAGTAATAATAATAAAACTTTAATTCAGAAAAATAATCTTTTCATACTACAACTTAAACACAATACGACTAATTAAACGAATTTTAGTGCGTTTACCCTATAGCCTAATTTACAAAAAAATAATATCATTTTGCAAATGTTGTTATATTAAGACCTAACATAACTAAAATAAATATATAATGGATTAGTTGAACAGATTACTCTTGAGATAGCTTTTTGACTACAAATTAATGTATTCTCTTATTATGTCTAGCAACTCCAGTCGCCGGGTGCGATTTCATTAGCAACGTCAGTTTCATTTTTATAAACAATGTTTTTTTCAAAAATAAAATAGATATATGAAACGTGTACACTAATGTATATAACAAAAATGTATAGTGTGATTGTTTATGAAGAAATAATGAATAAACAGCTGTATAAAACATTCACTTAACATGGCTGTTTATACGATACTATCATCTCAGTGTTCCCCTGTATCTTATATCTTTCTTGATTCTATGGGTAGAGGGTAGAGGGAGTGGTACTGGTCTCAATGCTAGACCAAAATTTAAACCAGTTAAACTAGACAACACTACTCAATACAATAGTTTTGAATACTTAAAGCATATGTTAACCACCCATCAAGCCAAAATGTTAATAGTCGCAATTTATAGACCTTGTATCCCCCATAGACCCCATTTCAATCAATTTCTTACAGACTTGTCAGCACACTTTACCATGATTATTACATCTTCTAAATATATTTTAATCCTAGGCAACTTTAAAATTCATTTAAACAAAACAAATGACCAATTTAACAAAAGTTTTACCAATCTATTGGATGAATTTGGTTTTATAAATTACATTACTATCCAAACTCATACCTCAGGCAATACATCAGACCTAGCCATCGTCCGTAAATCTGGCAGTATCTCATTGCCACCTTCATATACGTCAAACAATAATATGTTCGAAGATTTTTAATGCGTTATTCAAAGTGTATTATTTTACTCTCGTATTAATCGGCTTACGCTGCGTATTGAACATGCTTCTGAAATAATTGTACACATTCGAGGCCCTACATAAATTAGGAACACCGAATTTAACTGATTCTTACGTGAATTACTTCAAAAAAGATTAGGTTATTAAAAATAAGAATTAAAAAAAAACAAGCGGTACATATTTTGGGGCTTGGTTTATACAATGCATTAGTTTACTTAGGGGCACGCATTCCACTTTTAATTCTATGTTTCGAGTTAGAATTTCAGAATTGAGGTGAAAACATCCTGTTTTCATTACATTGAGAACATAATTGTAGCTCACACACAAAAAATATTGGAGTTTAAAGTTGATGCAATTGCTGTTTAACAATTGGGCTCCTGCAACAATCATCAAAACATTATAGTTTACGTTTTTAAAGTACATATATCAAAAGTAGGTAAGTTCCACGTAAATGGTGCTTTTTCTAGAGGTATATATTCTGTTTTCTGTTCTGAAAAATGCATTTAAACAAAATGGTTTCATTAGACATAAAATACAGTATTGAAAAAGATTTGTTTTTATAAAACAATGTTTTCAACAAAATTGTGTTACTAAAGCCGTAATCTCAACCAACTTGTTTTGAATTTAATTCACTTTTTTTAATTCATTTGCGTGTTTAAAAAGATAAATTCTAAATGTATCACAAAAAATTAAAAACATTGATTATTTGCCATAATTTCAGTACATTTCAGTACTAAATAACGTTTGAATCAAAAATCCAATCAAAATTTAGATTCACCTTTACAAGTCGATCCAATTTCAAGAAATAAGGGGAGCCGCCATTGTTATTTCACTTTTTCAAGTTACTCATGATTAAAAATACCCATTATATATTTATAATGAATGGTTTATTGCTTAAAACTAAAACAAAAATATTGTTTTACCGGTGGGAAATATAAAAAAACAACGTCACCGTTTTTTATAGATATTTATAAGCAGGGTATCGAAAAAATGTAATTTTCCAAGAAATAAAAACAAAATTTGAGACACTGCTTCCTAGCGAAGCCACGGAGGTTGCTAAAAAAAAGCACGAACATTTCAGGTAAAAGTTCATTTTATTCTTGAGTTAAGTTTTTGGCAACATGTAAGAAAAAATAATATCTAACATTGTTTTTAACAATAATTGTATCTAGGCCTATCAACCTTATTTGGCATTTATTGGTTTTTTCTTTGGTAAATGTTTTAGATAAAGGAGTGTTGTCAAACAAACTCTTTGAACAACTCAAAACGTGCATACCGTAAAGTGCTGTTAAGAAACAACACGTTTCCATTGGCTGATCGTTCGTTTTCATAGCCCAGAATTGTAATTCACATAATACTTTATTTTTTTTTGGTTTCTCCTAAAGAAAAACATATTTACGTGTATTGTAACTTTTTGCAAACTAATTTTCATAAAAAATCCTATTTATTATATACCTGCGGGGGGGGTCAAATGGGGTATAACTAAAAGGTGTGTCCTAACACTTCTGGGCATGCCTTGTTAGTAAGTGTATGATAAAATGGACAATAGCAGTTGCTTAAGCTCAAGCAATTGCTAAAGCTTTAGCAGAAGCAACAGCAGCGTTGAACGCACCCATTGTTTCGTTGTTCTTGTTTTTTCCATTCGGCTCGTAGTTTTCATCGAGTTTGCCAGTCTTTTTGCTTCATTCAAGAATTTATTTTCTTGTTGGTACAGTGGGCAGTTTGTCTATGTTAGTTCATGCTGTCCATCACACCCAAAGCAGTATGCTGGGCTTGAGCATGACTCCTTATTATTTTGTATTAAGTCAGAGCAATATTTGCATTTCTTTTTTCTTTAAATCTCTGGTGGAGTGGAAGGAAGGCAAACATGTCTTGGTTTTTCAATATAGGGTTTTATGGTAAATATTCTTTCCTCTATCTTAATATAAGTCGAGGGTAGTTTTGATGTGAATTGTAATGTGGTATTATTGGCCGTTTTGCAAACTTTAGCAATGTGTACATTGGCTAATTGTTTTATGACTTCTTGGTCATAGACTATACTCTTTGAGTAGTTGAGCGTTCTATGGATTTCCACATGTGAAACTTTAGCCTTTTCATGAAATTTAATTATTTGGGAGAGCACTATGCTAATATCAACGCCAACTCTACTACAGGCCTTTCACATCGAAATCCCTAGTTACAGAATAAGTTCTCTACCCATAATTTCCTGATACGAGATTAACTTTTTTGCCGTTCGATCAATATTAAAATAGTTGATCTATCATTAACAAAGTTGATCGGAGATAAAGAAAAGTTAAGTCAAGAGCACGATTATGGTTGGTATCTATGCTACCAGTTATGTCTCCAGTGTTTTTTTGTAACTGTCAAAAATGCATGGCAAGTACGAGGCCTGTAGTAGTGTCGGCGTTGCTAATATATTACTTTTGCTGGACATTTTCAGGAGGAAAATCACCTTCATGTTCTCTTAGGTGTTTGCCAATGTATATTCCCATTGCGGTTATTTTTGTTTATAATAGGAGTGGACATGTTTTCTTCTGTTGTTGGAGGACTAGCGGAGTATATTATGGGATGAGCTATCCTACATCAGCTTGATTGATTATGGTTGCACCTGCAACTTTGCTATTTCAGTAGTACAGCCACATGCCAAATGAAACCCCAAGGGTGGTTCCTATTATGTGTGCCGTTCTGTTGAGAGATGATAATAGTATACTATTTGTCAGAGTTGTATGGTATCTTAATAATATTAATTCTCGTTGATTTCACAAATGTGTATCTGTGGGCCATTTCTGACCCTTTCAGTATCAACAAGTCAAGCCTATTTGGAGGTATGTTCAAGTTAATGAGGATCCCATTAACTTAAACACACATGGTGGGTTAGTTTTGGCGCGGCTAGGATCATTTCAATATATTTTCCCCCTTTTATTAAGGAAAATGGGAAAGAAAAAAACATCTGTTTAGAAGAGTGATAGAAAAAGGAATTAATATATAAATAAATAGGCCTATACCCGGCGGGTATTCAGTGTACAGTAGAATAATTTTCATTTAATAATCTCAGGATTAGTGACAACGGCATTTCCGTGCCGAAGTGAGTAAACTTAAATTAAACAATTTATTTTAGGTAAATGACAAATGATTCATTTCTTGTTTATTCTTACTTAACGTTTATAAATAATATGGTCATGATGAAATCAAACATGACTTCGCCAATCAACACATGAACAAAGACTGCGTAAACTGCCTCGCACAACTGATTATATAAATAAACGGGCCAGTGCCCACAGACAAAGGGGAAGCACACCAATTACAGCACTCAATATACAGGGTAGCTGAATATCTACTTCTCTGGGCCCTGTTTTATACTAATCGCCACCACTTCTGGATTACCACACCAGGGATTTGTCCAAGTCCAAGGTCGACTAGAGGCCCAGAACATCCCCCTCAACTATAAAAAGGTGTGGTATGATATACATCCAGGTCATTGTCCAACACTGCCATTATGGATTGTGTGACATCAATGAGCCATTCCATGCCACAAATTTAGTAGGAATCTAGCACACGAAAAAGGAGAATAAAAACAATTAATATGTATTACAAATGTACTTTGTCTTTTATTTTGAATACATTGTTCTAATGCATGAACACATTTGGTCAAATCAAATCATTAGAATAGACCAACACCAGGATCTTTTGGTATATTTTGCAACATTTATTAAATTTAATATTTATATTCCTAAGCTGAAATGTAAAAATTAATAAAGAATGATGCAGAATAGTTGACATTACAAAATACGACATTCAGTATTTACAATTTGATAAATTTACAAATCCAATTTAAATTACAAAATAATACTACATATTAATAAAAGGACAACTTAATGAATTCATTCATTATTGATATATTTTTAGTTATATAAATGAATGAAAAAAAGTTTGGTTTTATAAAAATACATTCATTTAATTCAAATGTCATCCAAAATATTCCTCACTCACCTAATTGGTTAACCTAAATAATTTACATTTATTACAAGATCTACACAAATTAATATCATAAAATATTAACAAATTTACACTTTTGAGATTAAAAATACTTTTCCAGCTTTTAAACTGGTACATTAAATTGGATAATAAGAACCAACTACAGATCTTGAAAACTCAGACTTGGTATATGATTGAGTAAAATAGGGGTTGATTAAAACTTAATTTTTTCTACAAATTATTACCTCAAAGAGTATTAAGAATTTCAATATACAGTAAAAGAACAGAGTTCTGTATGGTCATCAATGTAATGCATGGAAATATTATATTAAAGAAGAATTAAAAACAAATGGTTTGAAATCATTCACTGTAGTACAATTTTTAACAAACTATTGGAGAGCGATGAAGGTCTCAATTTTTTTTTGTAGAATGCATGATATTAACCATAGCTAGTTTTTATTACTCTTAAATATAACATTTGCATACAATGTATTGAGAACAATGTTCAATGATGAATCAATGTATCCAAAAGTATGGCCGATTTTATACAGCACAATAATCAAAATATTGCTTCCATAGTTTTTACTGCAAGTAACACATCATGCATCAAGGTACAGTCACATACTACAAAATCAATGGAGCCACTTCACCAAATATAATTATTACAAATGTGAAACTTTATATATCTCTCTCTGAACATCAGGTCATTCGGGACTGGTGACAAGTCAAAATATTTCACATTTTACAATTGAAGTTTTATTCGTTGATACATCATCGGGTCACGGAAAAGTTGATCTTGACCATGACAGGAAAAATTGTTTTGTACTTAATAGCAAGACCAATTACTCCCTAATTAGCTATATTAATTGTTTTAACCATATAAACATTAACATGTTGACCCAATGCATTTCAATGTCCAAGTGCTCATTAACAACAATGGATTTATTATAATAAAAATCCATAATGTATATAATCGAGCAGATAATAGTTAGAGCAACAGACCCATGTCTAGTTGTTAATAAACATTAAATTTACATTAAATTAAACATTAAATTTAACTGTAAGCTATTTAAAAACAATCCAACAAATTATTAGGATCTAATCTAGACAAAAGGGATGATTATGTATGGCTATTCAGTTCTTCAATCATTTGTACTTCTGAACTAATTTTTTTAATTCATTCACAAAATATTTTGATCTAGATTACAAACCATAAATATTTAATATAGTACTTGGATAGAAAATTATTCGGTATTTATTATATTTTGAGCTGTTCCAAATTTGCCTTATTTATTATTAAAACAAATCATATGTTGAATAATACTTAGAGCTTTATGGAAATGGAACAATGGCAAACGAACATAACAGTTTCTTGAAATAGTATTAACTTTTAGAACAACCTACATACTACATAATAGCATACTTCAATATAGTAAATTTAAAGAGAAAACTTTTAATGTTTTACTCAACCTATAATAAATGACCGAACTCTTTGTTCCCATGAAGAAGGAACTGCAGTCACCAGCAGGCCTCAAAGGGTTAAACCTAGCCAAAATATATGGAGCTAACATCATAACACACAGGTGAGGAAAGGTAATACATATTGTGTTATGAAACCTAACCTACCGAAATAACCTTCCAATGAATCATACTTCTAACATCATGGAAGTTCTCATGGTAAGAAGGGAAACCAAGCATGGCTCCACACAAAGTGGATGAGCGAGGTTATTAAGAAAAAAACTGGCCAATGATGTCAACAAATATACAAGATGTCTTCTAATTCTATCCTTTTGTAAGGTGTATGTTTTTTACTGCAAGCCTAAACCATTTTAAATTTGCAAGTCTTCCTCAAAAGTATATTCACTAAAACTCTGCACTGCAACCTATTTTGGGTATCCTTCATCATTACTCAGACAGATCTTAACTCTTTAGTTGGCAAAAGCCTGTAAAGTAAGCTAAAATTTTGTGTTTGTAAGATTTTTTTATCTACAAAAATAAAACAAAAGTTTATTGTTGCATTTCTACTATGTTAAGAGTGCTATGATTAGTGGAAATACAACTATAAACTCCTGCTATATTTTTAAGGCAGAAAAATCTTACAAAGATACACATTTTTAGCATAACTTCGGAGCCTTTGACCACTAAGGGATTAATAACATTAAATTAATTCTCTACTTAACTAATTTAGAATATCATAAAAATTATTATTTTTAGAAACAAATAAAACTACATTATTTTATTCAATTAAGCCTAGTAAACATTATTGAAAGAAAAAATTAAACATTAAAATTTATGGCAGTTTAAATACATTGTTATTATATACAACTAGGATTTGAAATTGATTTTTTAAATTACAAAACATTTCAATGATTCAACGTAACAAAAAAATTGCAAAAAAGTCTCACAGATTATATTATTTTTGAGCAAGTTAAAAGGATTGTTTTGCATTTTTTGCAACAATGCACCAAAATAAATTGATTCACCATCTTCAAATGCATTGTGGATGTGGTCACCACAGCCCATATAAAAAAATTAAAATCTATATACGAATCCATTGTCTTGTCTCTACATTGAAAATTTTAAAGATAGTTAATATATTGATCTTAATATATACAGTATATCAAAGATACAAGTAACAAACATTAAATTTTTAGATATTTTGTACAATCCAAAAATTAACACCGTAATTAGCAAGACAATTTTAATGCATATTATTATTTATGGTAATAATTTTTCAGCTTACCCATGGCAATTTTATTAAAAAATAATTAACAAAAATTTGATCAAATATAAAAAAATAAAGTTTTCAATGTAATAATTACCAATACCAAAAATTTAAAATACATTTCTACAATATTTAGAAGATATTAATGTTAAATAGTGTAATCAGTTTAATTCTATTGTCATAAAATTATCAACTTTTAAAAAATGCATTAATTCATTTACAATATTGTAATTTGGTGAGCAGCACTAATTTCTATTAAATCATCACTGAAATGCAATGCATGACTTCAACTGCTGTAAAAACATTATTATTGCAGCTAAAGTCATGCCCTGCAGTGAAATGTCATTATTTTGCAGTATGTTCAGGAACATGAAAGTTGAAATGATAAAAACCAATGAATCAATATTGAAAAAGATATGTTGTTAAAGTTTGATAAATTCCTATGGATATATTGATTATTTATAGATAGCGATTAAATATTTCCAATTGTAGTGACTGCTTTATAAATTCTTTTATTGGGAGTTAAACTAAGACTTGGCCTGTACAAAATTCAAACTCAGATCATCATATAGACATTAGATAAACATGAACATTTATCATTATGGCATAATTTAAACATTTTTATATAAAACTATACAAAAAAAGTTTGCTGTAACACTCTGGAATTATTGAACAGATTTATATTGGTCAAATAATATAAATGGCATTTGTAAAACTTTAGTTCATTATTGGAGCAATAGTTGAGAATATCAACTTTATTTTTAGATTATTGTACTTTAAATGCTTGATTAGAACTGTATATTAAATATTATAATGGCAAACATTAATGGACCTAAATAATTAAGTTAATTTATTTCATGAATGAAAAATTAAGCCATTCCACACAATAAAATTTGACACATTAGTTCAGTTCAAGGGTAGGACTGAATTCTGACAACTTCTAAAAAATTAATAAATTTCAGAGTCAAAAAAATAAATACGAGGCACTATAGCACATTCAAAAATATTTGTAATAGGAGTCTGGTTAGATTTTTTAAATTTATATAATGCCTATTTATTTATGATTTTAAACCCTAAACTTCAGTAAGTTTTAAAGGTGCAGGTAGAATTTAGTCCAAAACATCATTGAGGCCTCTCTTCCAACAATGTTTTTAGTTTTGCCAAGTAGACTAAACTAATAGTTTAGTATATAGCAATTCTATGAACATTTTGATTGTGAAAGAAAATTGAAGAACCTAAAGTTCAAAAGAAAGTTCAATAAGCTCTAGACAATGAACCTTTATTTAAACTAGCAGTAAAGATTGAATGAATAAAATACAAAAGACTTGGTTCCACTCATAAACTGAACTAATCATTACTAATGCAAACATTTTTTTTTATTTAACCCTATAATGTCAGATGTAAAGAAATTTTTACAATCAATAAGGATCATTTTAATACAAATTGTAATGCATTTTGACCCTTATGATTATAACTGTCTGGTCATTATAGGGTTAAGCCAGATTTTTTTTAAAGTAAAAGTTAAATAATTAAAAATTACAATTGTAAATAAATTTAAAAATAGTATAGGAACAGTAATTACATTTATTCTTGTTTCATGTAATAATTTTTAATTTATTGCAAATAATTGCTGATAAGTTTGGTCATTAGTGATTGCTTCTGCTTGTAGTTGAAGGATCGATCCCTTTAATGCAGCCATGCAGAATGGGGCTAAAGTAGTTGATTTTAATTATAATATTTGATACAGACATCAAACTCTTAGCACATTGAATATCCACTTGCATGACAGTAATTTGCCAGTGTAGAGATAAAAACCTGTCTTCACAAAATGCAAATGAGAAAAAATTGGCCAAATTATTCTTTAACTATTAAATTCATTAGAATTTTCTTGGGAATGTTTCTTCAAAGATTGTATAATGAGAGAGTTGCTTATTTTAAAATGGCAAGTTCTTCAAGAATTACTAATATTTTCCCATTACATTAAAATTATTTTAACTAATATTTGAAGAAAATGTTCAATCGTTTCACATTAAACACATAAAATATTTGTACATATGAATGATCTAATCAAAATATTTAGACCAGATAAAATATCATAATTATGAGATCCTATTGAAGTATTACCAATATACATTTGTTCTAGCCTAGTATCTTCACATGTGCAAAGAATTTAACATTTTTGACTCGGATACTGTTAATGTATCCAAAAAAAATTTGCACTGACTTAGGAAAAACTAGTCAATATGAAAACAAATCAAAAACTATTTTGTTGGCCTGGTAATACTTTAAAATAAATAACGGAATATCAAAATCGAACCAATAAAACTGATTGAAAGTATTGTATTCCAATGTAGCAATAATATAAACTAATATGCACATATCCAAAAAAATGTTGCTTCACACTTCTAATTCATTGAAGGGTATTGGAGGTGTTCTAAGCTCATCGTCAGACTCGCTATAACCACAATGTTTATGTTGTTGTGGAGAAATATTTTGTAATCTACGAACAGCTTCTTTAATCAAATCACCGTCTTTCAAAAGTTCTTGCAATAACTCGTAAGGATCGTCCGATTTTCTACGGTCACTGTTTCTATGACACATTTTACTATTACTCTCGCTTCGGGTAGGTACTATGTAAGGTGTGGATCTCAGTTTACTTTTACTAACTAAATGAGAAGGGCGAGATTTTAATTTCAAGTTTTCTTTTATTTCCAGCACTAAATCATCTATGTCTCTTGTTCTAAATTCCTGTTGGGATTTAGAATTGAATCCGAAGCAAAGTTCTTCTGTTGTCGGCATCTTCAATAATTTTAGAACACTCGATTATCAAGAACCTTCTCGCCCTGCGAGTGGGTCATAACAAATGTCTTCACTGAATCAGTCGATAAATTTCATTTGTTTTGATACGTTGGTACTTAATTTCATCCGCCAAACAAACTAGTACTTAACATCTTTAAAAAGAAGTGTTTCATTCCAAGATAATAATTCGTTGAATAAGGATATTTTGAATACATTTTGTTACGTTCTAGATATATGTATTTAATATAGAACTAAAATTTAAGTCATTAAATTGTAAGGAATAAACATTCTAGAATGTAAACACCGCGGATGAATATCGACCATATGGTCTAGACTTCCAGATTTGTTTTTAAGAATTATTTAACGCGTGTTTTCATTCATTCACATCAACTTTAATAATTATTTCACGTATTAATGTCCGTTAAAATAATTCTCTAATCGTATATAACATTTCTATGAAGTTTAAAATAATTGTATTCAAATAGAATAAACAGAAAACTTATAATTATATGCATTGATGAAGGAAACGCGTTACAAAGAATGTAAACATATAGACCAAAACTTATATTATTACAAATTTAGACAATTATTTCAAAAATAATTAAAAAATATAGTTCATCCTACTTTTGTTCGTGAAAACAAAGTATGAAATAATTCATAAAAGAAATAGAACGAAGAAAAATGATTTAATTGTATTATTTCATCATTGATGGTTTTAACCAAGACTGCAGGAGATCAAAACAAAGAATTTAGTCATGTGCATTTTATATTTATTTGTAAACACCATACTTTTCTTGAACAACTAAATGTATCGTTTCTTCCATCAAATTGCTCTCGTATTAACACTTACTTAAATCAGATGGAAATATTTGCATTATTTAATTAAACAAATAAAGATAACCGAATGCAATATACAACAGACAAGTGCGCATGGTTTAAATAGACATGAATAATAACACTTCCTAGAGCATTGGCTATACCTACACCAATTGTATCTAATCTCTTCTTTGTTGACAATTAAAGATTGTTTTAATTAAATCATTCATATTATAATGGTTATAAGTTAAATCAAATTAATCTGTTATCTATAATCACAATATAGATTAAAATACATCCTATAATATTTACAAGTTTGTTGTGGCCTACTTTTGCATGACTAACTTATTACAAGTTTCTCTTTTTCAGAACAAAAGTTTAAAAATAGAGAATAATGTCATTTGAATAACAAATAATACATCTGCTAAATTTATAATGAAAAGTTTGCAAGAAAATATATAGAAATGGACGATGTTGTTCAATAGGAATAAACAGTTAAACAGCGAGGGTCACTGACTTGGAGGGAGAAACGCTGTAACATGTGACTTGCAACTAGAAATTCACCCACACGAAGCTGTAAAGATAGTTTAAACATTTTATAATAATTAAACTAATTCATACCAAACAAAAATTAAATTAAAATGTTTAAAAACTATTATTTCTTGTTAGTTAAGTTCGTTTTAAAAGTTTACATATTTTTTTATTTTAGTCACGTGTAAGCGAAGATATGATCTTGGTTGTGTTGTTTGTTTATTAGTGTTTTCAGCGGTGCAAAAATCTTGAATTTTTTTATTTTTTCTACTTCAATTAATTAATGTTATTAAACTTTCATTTTAAAGAATATTCCTGTTCTAAACAATTGAATAATCATTTGAAAAAACAATTACAGATGAAGTAAAGTTTTGTGTTCAGTCCAACTGAATATGTTGAATAGCCTTGAATTAAAACGACCATATCTAGTCTATCATTAAAATCTTTGCACTTTTGCAGACAATATCAAGCGACAAACATCATCTGCTGAACATTCTCTTGATTTGTATGACCCATTGATGGTAAATAATACAAATTTATCTCTCTTGTATTTATAAATACCTTAATACCATTCCCGGCACATTGTAACCGGTAATGTCTAGATGTGATATCGAAGGTCTTATTTTGAAATGTCATTTATATATATATTCAAAGAAATTTGATGTGATAGATGATTTTGAGCTTTCTCATATGAGCTTTTTTAATATGACGAATAAAATTCCTAATAGCTTTACAATCAAATTTATTTAAAACATTTACAAACATAATGGCGATCTAGATTGTTGTTATTTCACAATTTTTATTAAGTCTAAATATTATGTGTGTAGTTATTATATGGTTCAATATTTTTATATTATATTTACTTTGTCTAATTCTCTTTTTAAATCGCAGTTCATGTTTTTCATTTAAGACGGCAATATCCTTTAACTCCAGCATTATTTCGATTATATTTGGTATCATTTCATGATATTCTTCTATTAAGTCATACAGTTTTTAATTATTTTATTGGTCATTGTAAAATAATTAAAATTGAAATAAAGATAGCATGTTTATATTTTATTTGTAGATTTGTCTGGATATTTTTTTCTGGCATTATAGTGAAGTCTATGAAAGCGTATTTGAACCCTTAAGCTCTTGTTGATGGTGATGGTGCAGTTGGATAAGGCTCTATTCTTCACGTGGTTTGAAAAGCGAGCCCTGGTCAGCTGAGGGCAGTAGCTTAAAAGTTCATTCACACCAATGCTGGAAAAATCATAAACTAGTGTACACAAGATACTGGTTGAGTAGTTTACAACTGTACGTTCCAAATAGTTTGTCAGCTAGTGAGGATTATGATTTATTGGAAACAATTACATCATGTGGAATAGCCTTACACAATGTTTTCTTATGCCATTCTCATTTCTTTAGCCTTATTTGATAGTTCCTGCTGATATTATCATAAAGTAAATCATTTGTTTAGCCTCCCATGATAGTTATTGTTACATTATCGTGATTAAAACAGTATTATGCAAACCCAATAGTTCTTGACGAGATATTTTGTATCTTTAACCTAACACGTTAGTTCTTGGTGAGATATTTTGTATCTTTAACCTAACACGATAGTTCTTGGTGAGATATTTTGTATCTTTAACCTAACACGATAGTTCTCGGTGAGATATTTTGTATATTTAACCTAACACGATAGTTCTTGGTGAGATATTTTATCATTAACCTAACACTATGGTTACCATAAACTAAATCTTGTCCTATGCATCCTTAGGTGTGGTACGACGCAGCGGTGCAGGTGTTCTTTTCCGTGGGCGCTGGGTTCGGCGTGCACTTGTCGTACGCGTCGTACAACACGTTCAGCAACAACTGTTACCGCGATTGTCTCATCACGAGTCTTGTTAACTTCTTCACTAGCTTCTACTCTGGCCTGGTCATCTTCACCTACCTTGGCTACATGGCCCACAAACAGAAGACGGACATCGCTTATGTCGCTACTGACGGTATGTTCCCTGTGATGTTGTGTGTTCAATAGTATACGACTTCTGTACGACTTTATATACAATGCATACTACTTTTGTACGACTTCTTATACAATGTATACGACTTGTGTACGACTTAATATACAATACATACTACTTGTGTACGACTTCTTATACAATGTATACGACTTGTGTACAACTTTCTATACAATGCATACTACTTGTGTACCACTTCTTTCACAATGTATACGACTTGTGTACAACGTCATATACAATTTTATACGAATTGTTTTATATGATGGAGTATACTATCGTATTAAGTTTGTATATAAATTTGTACGACGTCATATGCAATTGCATACGACCTGTTTATGAGGGAGTACACTATCGTGTTAAGTCTGTATATGACTTGTATACGACGTCATATACAGTTATATACTTGTTTATGAAATAGTGTACTACCCGTATCAAGTTTTTATATGACATGTCTACGACGTCATCTGTAATTGTATTTACGATTTATGTACGACGTTTTATGCAATTGTATACAACTTGTGTACGACGTCATATGCCATTGTATAAGAGATGTGTGCCATGTCGCTTACTACCTTATTTGTGATATAAAAAACAATTGCTAATATGGATTTGAATTTAAGAGGAAAGATGATATATTAAAGATAAAAAGATTCTATAATTTTTAATGTAAGTTATCTAAGTTTTGATAAACAATGAATAAAATCCCTTTCCATACAAACTATGTAGAAGTAAAAAAAGTAATTTTGTTCAACACATATTTTGTTTTATTTTTTCGTTTGTTGCTCTTATATTTATTTATTTCGTGTCTTTCATTCATTTATTTATTTTCAATAAATTTATTTCATTTATTTCATGTGTATTAAGTTGTGTAGTTGTTTGTTTTGTTTATTAATTAAATTATTTTTTATTTGCTTTATTTATTAATTAATTAAAGTTTTTATTTGTTTTATTTATTAATTAATTAAAGTTTTTATATGTTTTGTTTATTAATTAATTAAACTTTTTATTTGTTTTATTTATTAATTAATTAAAATTTGTATATGTTTTATTTATTAATTAAGTAAAGTTTTTGTTTGTTTTCTAAATTAATTAATTAAAGTTTTTATTTGTTTTGTTTATTAATTATTTAATGTTTTTATGTTTTATTTATTAATTAATTAAAGTTTTTATTTGTTTTATTTATTAATTAATTAAAATTTTTATATGTTTTATTTATTAATTAAATAAAGTTTTTATTTGTTTTATTTATTAATTAATTAAAGTTGTTATTGGTTTTTTATTAATTAGTTAAAATTTTTATATGTTTTATTTGTTGATTAATTAAAGTTTTTATTTGTTTTATATTAATTGATTAAAGTTTATATTTCTTTTGTTTATTAATTAATTAAAGTTTTTATTTGATTTCTTATTAATTAATTAAAGTTTTATTTGTATTATTTATTAATTAAGTAAAGTTTTTATTTGTTTTATTTATTATTTAATTAAAGTTTTATTTGTTTTATTTAGTAATTAGTTCAAGTTTTATTTGTTTTATTTATTAATTAATTAAAATTTTTATATGTTTTATTTATTAATTAATTAAAGTTTTTATATGTTTTATTTGTTAATTAATTAAAATTTTTATATGTTTTATTTGTTAATTAATTAAAGTTTTTATTTGTTTTATATTAATTAATTAAAGTTTGTATTTCTTTTGTTTATTAATTAATTAAAGTTTGTATTTGTTTTCTTATTAATTAATTAAAGTTTTGTTTGTTTTATTTATTAATTAAGTAAAGTTTTTTTTGTTTTCTTATTAATTAATTAAAGTTTTTATTTGTTTTGTTTAATAATTACTTAATGTTTTTATGTTTTATTTATTAATTAAATTAAGTTTTTATATGTTTTATTTATTAATTAATTAAAGTTTTTATTTGTTTTATTTATTAATTAATTAAAGTTTGTATTTGTTTTGTTTATTAATTAATTTACGTTTTTATTTGTTTTTTATTAATTAGTTAAAATTTTTATGTTTTATTTGTTAATTAATTAAAGTTTTTATTTGTTTTATATTAATTAATTAAAGTTTGTATTTCTTTGGTTTATTAATTAATTACAGTTCTTATTTGTTTTGTTATTAATTAATTAAAGTTTTATTTGTTTTATTTATTAATCAAGTAAAGTTTTTATTTGTTTTATTTATTAATTAATTAAAGTCTTATTTGTTTTATTTAGTAATTAGTTAAAGTTTTATTTGTTTTATTTATTTATTTATTTTAATTATTTATTTAATTGATTTATTTATTTTATTTAATTATTTATTTAATTTATTTATCTAATTAATTTATTTATTTCATTTGTTTATTTATTCAAACATCCTTCCAGGTCCAGGACTGGTGTTCCAAGTGTACCCGGAGGCGGTCGCAACGCTTCCTGGATCGCAATTTTGGTCGTGCCTCTTTTTCCTTATGTT
>JARUHE010367947.1:0-27905 GCA_031471125.1 Archaeomysis grebnitzkii
GTTGCTGTTGTTGTTGTTGTTGTTGTTGTTGTTGTTGTTGTTGTTGTTGTTGTTGTTGTTGTTGTTGTTGTTGTTGGGAAGGTGGATGATTTGTGGCCACTATCGAAATTTGACATTCTTTCAAAATAATAAAAAAAATTATTTTACAGAAAAGTTTGTTTCAATAAAAATAAAGAACAGAACATTCTACACTGGTGTAGAAAAAGTATTTACTTATTAAAACATATATTTTATAAGAAAGTTGACATTTATGGTTAACCGAGAGGTTTAAAGAAAAGTTTATTTAAAAAAAATAAAAGAACTGAGGATTCTAAGGTAGAATGCATGAAGGACTTTTTTGCCCAAAACGTACATTTTTTTTAAATAATAGACATTTTAGGAGTTTTTTGGACTTAACCAATTTATCACCAATTTCATGATTAACGAAATTTTGTTGAAGGCTGAGAGATAATTTTATTAGAAACAAATGAAAGAAAAGTTTTAATATAATAATATATAGAATTGTAATAAGAAATTACACAACTTTAGAAACTTTTTTAACATAAAAGCAAAGCTTGTAATGCGTAGCATTTACTCGTGCTTGTTTCGTATTCAACATTGTGCAGATTAGCTTACATTAAAGTTTTGATGTACACTTTCTTAGGGGGAAAATTCCTTTCAGTTGTAAAACATTTATCTAAAAATATTTATGTTTAAAGAAGTTTTGGCACAAAAAATCGTTAAAAGTTTTTTTTTCAAATATATAAATTCTCAAGACAGCTTATTGTCACGATTTCAACCGTAAATTTTGTTGATTCAATTAATTTTACAGTGATTCAATCAATATCATATCACATTGATATAATGTGATACGATATTGATGGAAACAAAAAAATGTATCCTAAGTACCAAAAACTCTCATTGAAATAATAAATTAGCTTTACCCATTCGACAATACCTTATCATACAGTATACATCGGACTTTTTCAAACAACCGAGCTCTATTATCACGGGTGTTATGTTTTTTAAACTCTACTACTCTGGGAGCCATATGTATATTTACACAAAAATGGAAACTTGGTTTGTTTCGTTGTTCTCGTGTTTTAGTGGTATTGACACACTCACACACACACACACACACACACGCATACACACAAATCCACACACACACACACACACACGCACACGCACACACACAACCCCCCCCCCCCACACGCACACAACGAACATTCAATGGAAAACTTTTTTCAGCCATAATGACGCCATACAAGCCTTGGCTTACAACCCTGTGTCTCATCAACTGGCTTCTTGTGCTCTCAGTGATTTCGGGTTATGGTCACCAGAACAGAAAAGTGTTCAGAAACACAAGGTCAGTTTTTAGTGCAAGCGACGTAAATTTATCAACCGTTTTATTTACCTTCAAATTTAACTTGGCAAATCAATGTCTGTAAAACATTTAATCTGTAACTCTTCTATATTAAAAATTAGGTTAAAGTGATTTTATATATTATTTAAATACATTTTTAGTTGTCTGGAATTAAGAGACTTTTTTTCATAAAATAAAACATCGGATTTTTTTTCCTTCTAGAGCCCAAGTCGGATATTTTGCTGCGCGTGGACCAATGATGGTCAATACCTTGCCTTGGGTCTGGCCAATGGAATCATCACAATAAGAAACAAAGTCAGTTTTTATTTCTCACCATAAGCCTTAATAATTAAATTAATTAATTAATTTAATTATTTTTATGTTATTCTTGTTCATTGTACAGTAGTGCCTCAGCGATTAAGGCTTTGTTATATTTATTAGAAAAAAAGGTTCTTGAAATATCTATAAGTCAACATTGCTTATTCATATGTTATTAATGATTGAATTAATTTAATGAGTTATAAAGAATAAGCAATAAACAAAAATTAAGGAATAATAAAAAATAAACAATCAAAAATAAACAGTAAACAATAAACAATCAAAAATAAACATTAAATAATAAATAATAAATAATAAACATTAAATAATAAACAATAAATAATAAACAATAAACAATCAAAAATAAACAATAAACAATCAAAAATAAACATTAAATAATAAGCAATAAATAATAAATAATAAACATTAGATAATAAACAATAAATAATAAACAATAAATAATAAACAATAAATAATAAACAATAAATAATAAATAATAAATCTAGACAGGTGAGGAAAAGATGCGGATTGAAAGGCCTGGTGGGACAAGCTCTCCAATTTGGTCCATATCTTGGAATCCTTCAAAGTAAGTTTTTTTCTCATCATGAACAAATGTTTATTTTTCATAATTATTTATTAGGTAAATATAATTATTTTTTAATATTGTTTTATAATCAATTGCAATGTCTTAATCTATTTACAGGGACGAGGCATATGATATATTATGTGTTGCTGATTGGGGCCAATCACTCTCATTTTATTCCTTAAGTGGAAAACAGGTGATTACCAAATAATAATTTGTTTACTAATTTGTTTTTATAAATATTTGTTTTCTATAAAGCCAATATATATAAAGTATTGGATTGTATCTAAAAAAAAGTTACATAGGTATTCTTCAAAAACTAATTATTAACATTGCCAGATAAATTAAGTTTGTTTTTGTAATCAATAATTGTTCACAGTAAAAGTATGTAGAAACATTTAATAAATGAATATATTGTTTTTTGTTTTAGATTGGCAAAGAGAGAGCTCTTGGGTATGACCCTTGTTGTGTAAGCTACTTCAGCAAAGGGGAATACCTTTTAATTGGGGGATCTAACAAGTCTTGCATGTTGTACACGAGGGAAGGAGTGAAGCTAGGAACCATAGGAGAGCAACAGTCTTGGGTGTGGTGCTGTGCAGCCAGACCCGACTCCAACTTTGTGGCATTAGGTTGCCACGATGGAACCATTGCTTACTACCAATTGATCTTCTCCACCGTGCACGGTCTTTATAAGGAGCGCTATGCATTCAGGGAGAACATGACGGACGTTATTATTCAGCATCTTATCACGGAACAAAAAGTTAGAATTAAGTGCAGAGATTTGGTTAAGAAAATTGCAATCTATAAACATCGATTAGCTGTTCAGCTACCTGAAAGAATTATAATCTACGAATTGTACTCTCAAGAAGCAACTGATATGCATTATAGAGTTAGAGATAAAATCAATCAGAAGTTAGATTGTAACTTGTTGGTGGTTTGCACAAACCACATCGTCTTGTGTCAGGAAAAACGTTTGCAATGTTTAGATTTCACTGGAGTGAGAGAACGTGAATGGCAAATGGAATCCTTGATACGTTATATCAAAGTTGTTGGAGGTCCCGCAAACAGAGAAGGTCTGTTGCTCGGCCTTAAAAATGGACAGGTTTTGAAAATATTTCTAGATAATGCTTTTCCAGTGCCTATGTTGAAGGTTCCTGCTGCCATTCGATGCTTGGATCTTAGCTCGTCGCGTCAAAAACTTGCTGTCGTTGATGAGCACAACAACTTGTTAGTCTACGAGGTTAAATCAGGAGATCAAATGTTTAAAGAACAAAATGCAAACAGTGTAGCGTGGAATACAAGCTGTGAGGACATGTTGTGTTTCTCAGGAAGTAATACTCTTAACATAAAAGCGGCAAACTTTCCCGTACATCAGCAAAAGCTTCAAGGTTTTGTTGTTGGTTTCAGTGGTAGTAAAATATTTTGTCTGCATATATACAGTATGTCTACAATTGAGGTTCCACAATCAGCTCCCATGTATCAATACTTAGACAAGAACATGTATAAAGAAGCATACAATATCGCGTGTCTTGGAGTAACAGAAGGAGATTGGGATGCAATAGCACAAGCTGCATTGGAAGGACAAAAGTACGACATTGCTAAAAAAGCTTTCACGAGAACCAAAAACCTGAAATACTTGGAACTCATACAATCAATTGAAGATCGAGAAAAGAAGGGTGAAGGAGACAGCGAAGTCTTTGTGGCAGACATTCTTTCGTACCAAGGCAAATTTTCGGAAGCGGCAAAATTATACAAAAAAACAGGAAATGAACAAATGGCGATGAACATGTACTCTGACCTCAGGATGTTTGATCTAGCCCAGGAATATCTTGGCAGCGGAGATGGTGTTGATAAGAATCAATTGATTAAGAAGAAGGCAGATTGGGCGCGAAATATCAACGAGCCAAGAGCAGCTGCCGAGATGTATTTGTCAGCTGGAGAGACCCTGAAAGCCATTGAAATTATGGGAGAAAACAAATGGGTGGACATGTTGGTGGAGGTTGGACGTAAGGCGGACAAGGCAGACACGCAGGCACTGAACTTGTGTGCGCAACACCTTCGACGGTTGGGGTCGTTGACCTACGCCGCGGAGATCTACAAGAAAATGGGAGAACTGCAGAGTGTTGTGGAGCTGTACGTCGAGGTGAAGGATTGGGACGAAGCCTTTTCTTGGGCAGAGTCACATCCCGAGTATCGACAAATCGTGTATGTGCCGTATGCAACGTATTTGGCCGAGCAAGACAAATTTCTCGAAGCACAAAAAGGTAATATGTCCTGAAACATTTTGAAATTTTGTTCGTTGTACTGTTAGATTTGTGGAATTTTGATAAACGTGCTTATATTCTTACAAATATGCAATAAGCATTTATATAATTTTCTTAGTTTCTAACTTATTGACTTTTTGCAGCATTCCATAAAGCAGGTAAACCTGAAGATGCATTTAAAGTTCTTGAACAGTTGACAATGAACGCAGTGAATGAAAACAGATTTGATGACGCTGGCTATTATTATTGGATGTTGTCAATGCAGTGCTTGGATTTAGCTGCAGAAGAAAAGCCAAACAACAAAAATGAAGACGAGGAAAATGTTCCACATAATGAAATGACACAGGATAAAAGGAAAGCATTGATGGAAAAATTTAAGGATTACCAAAAGAAAGCTTCTATGTATTACGTTTACCATACGATTCAAAGATATATGGTAAGTTAAATTCATTATATTGTTTCCAGTTTAAAACTTCATTTTTAATGGTAACTTCTATGTATTACGTTTAGCATTTTATTTTATGTAAGTTTTAACTTATGTCATTTTTTATTTTAGTCTATAATAAGAGCTGTAATGTATAAAGGTGCGAAGAAAAATATAATATGTTCTTCGCTAAATAGTTACTTATGTACATTAAATTTAAAGTATAGTTTTCAATGAGTAAAATAACCCACCTTACAGATCAAGTATATCATATTCTTAACTTGTCAAGGAAATAATATGTTGCATTGTTAGATATAATTTGTAACGTGACTATTTGTTTAAAAAATTGTTTTGTAAACTATTCATACAAAATTCAGGATGAACAATTTGCATCTTATCTTATTTTTCAGGATGAGCCATTCATATCTTATCTTATCTTTATGGATGAACCATTCACATTTTATCTTATCTTTATGGATGAACCATTTATATCTTATCTTATCTTATCGTTCAGGATGAATCATTCACATCTTATCTTATCTTTTCTTTCAGGATGAATCATTCACATCTTATCTTATCTTTCAGAATGAACCATTCACATCTTATCTTATCTTTCAGAATGAACCATTCACATTTTATTTTATTTTTCAGGATGAACCATTCACATCTTATTTCATCTTATCTTTCAGGATGAACCACTCACATCTTTTATTATCTTTCAGGATGAACCATTCACATCTTACATGCCAGAAGCGTTGTTCAACATCTCAAGATTTCTGATGCATGAACTTATGTTCGTACAGCCAACAGGGGTTTCTAAATTGTATCCTTTTATCACTAAAGTTTCAAATGTTTGTAGGTGTAACTATGTTACAAGGGAACATGTTATATATGGAAAGAACATCCACCATTTGAAATGCCAAGAAAGGCATTCATTCCAGTTTGAATCAAATACAAACTCCTTAGCAAGAAGTTTTCCATGCAACTCTGGTGATTAAACTTCAATTAATACATTCAACTTAAGAAAAGAAATAGTTTCCAAAATGTGAAAACTTTACAAACCTGCAATTTTTTGTTAAATTTAAAACAATTTTAAATGCACGTTAATTGATTAATTACAATTGCATTTAGAGTATTCATGACAATAGTATTTCTTTCGACAAGCTCACAAGATTTGTCATAGTTTCTCTGAATTATTTATATTTTATCTTCAATTGTAGCGATTCCAATATCTGATCTAATTGTGAAGTGCGAAAACAGAAGCAATGAATTATATTGCCATCTAGTTTTTTATTGTTGTTGTAGGTGGTTTTCATTTTTTTGAAACGTTTTCTATGTAAAATTTTAGCTGAACGGTGATAATTTTGTCCCATGTTTTATTTACTTTATCATACACTTATTTATTATTTAATAAACATTTATGGTTTCAATTTTATTCTCCATAATTTCAAGAAATCTCTTACCAGTTAAATTATAAATAAATCATATTAAGAAAATTGTTTCTTAATTGTGAATTTTAACTATAAGATAAAAAAAGTTGAAATTTTTTTATATTTTCAAAGTTATTTTTTTTAAATAATGAACCGTAAAATATATGATTTAATTCGGCTCTACCATTGCAATAAAGCTCCTACCAATAAACTGATATAAGAATCATAGATAAACAGTTTTTTCAATTTATAAATTTTAAGTATAAAACAAAAAACTGTAACAACCAGAGGTCTCACGCACAGCAAGGCCTAAGTTATATAAACTCTTATTTATTTATCTTCTTCTTCAACTAGTTAAGCTTACCATAACTAATCACAAAACGAGTCACTATTTTGTTAAACTACACTTTTCTGGGTCATTTTTTGGAACCACTAATTCTACATAAGTGTTTCACATGTATTAGTGCAACCACTTGGCATTTTTGTTCTTAATCTCTAATATCTGAGAGCAGCGTTTGTGAAACATTTTCAGGTTTGAGCCTGCAAAAATGTTAGTTTCAATACTACTGCACTTAATCCATCAATTTGTTCTATGACTGTTTGTGTGCATATTTATTCAGACTTGTAAAACAAATTTGAATTTTCTTACCATCACACTATCTACCTATTCTTTCATATAGCTATTTTTTATCCTTAAGCTTTGCATTTTTCAAGATATCAAAACTATGTTTTGTTTTAAATTATATAGTTGGTTGTTTTTTATTGTTTTCCTGATACAATGTTCAGCTCAACGATGTACACATTGGCAAAGCAAGCCAGAAATCTGGAGGCCTATAAATTGGCAAGATATGTGTTGGACAAACTGCAAGCATTGAGAATCCCTGCAAGATTTCAGGTAAGCTAATCATTATCAAGTTATAGTTTTGTGTGAGTTTCTAGCATTAAAAATCAATTAACAATTAAATGCTTTAAAAAATGTTTTTTATGAAATAAATATTTTGTAATTAAATCATTGTAATATCTTTTTAACGGCTTCAACGTTTTATTATCACATTCACATTAAATATCTTCCTTGATCGTATCAAAAACAATATTGTAAGAGATAAAATGTAAATAGTTCACAAATGTTTACAAAATGTTATTGAACCAAAAAAGTATAATTATTGTACATTCATATTTAATTGTAAAGGCTTTTCATATAAATGGAGTTATTTATTTGTACTGTATATATACACTATACATTCTACCTGTTCTGTCTAAATTTGTTATTTATTTATACTGTATATATACACTGTACATTCTATCTGTAAGATATTAACTATACTGTATATAAAATCTGTAAGATATTACCTATATACAACATATATTTGAACAACTGAATTTTTAAGGTGAATATTTCTAAAAAATTTACCCAGTTGAGGGGTTAGAAAATACTTTCTGTGTGTTTGCACCTCTTGTGAATATTAAGTTAAATTGTTTTCCATAATAAACATTTTACTATAATGTTAATATAATAGAATACAAATTAATATTTTTAATTAATCTAAAAAAATACAAACAAGTATGTTTCAAATAACTTTTAAAATATAAAAAATCTATAAAGTTATTTTTAATCCTTTGAGTCTAACTCAGTTCTCGGTGAATAGGAATCTTTTAAAATATTCAGTCCTCATGGGAACGACCACTCAGTCTTAAGAAAGTTAACATAACTACAGTGAAACTCCTGAGTTATGAAATCAGGAAATATGAGAATCTCAAGTAATGGCATAACTTAGTTAGGAAATACATTAATTATGAAAAATTGTAAGATATTTTTAAGTGGTACGGAAAGTACATTTTGTGAAAATACTAGATAGGACACTTGTATCACCAACGATTTAATTTTTATTATGGTTTTCATATAATTTAATAAATAAAGAAAAAAATCAAAGTTGGGGATATAGCCAATCTGGCAACAGTTTACATGTGGTGCATTTTGTACATAGCACCATAAAAACGGTATCAATTGTTTTACCTGAATTTTTTTTGCATTCGATTTATATATAGTGTTTACTTATAGTTGATTGATCCATATATAGTATTTTCTTACAGTTGTTTTATTACCTAAATTAATACTAACAACGGAAAGAATACAAATGTTATGATTATCAATAGCTATGAGACTCGTTTTCTACGATTCAAATCATATAAGACTGTCCAGGTGTTCTGTTTTCCTGAGATACGAAATCTTTAAGAGTTATGAAACAGCTAATACTTCATCACTCAGCAGCTATATTGTACTTTCCTCAGGAAGACGTCGAGTTGGCTGCCCTGAAGATCCGTTCGAAGCCCTTCCACGACTCGGAGGAGCATCAGCCACTCTGTTACCGCTGCTCCACCACGAATCCCCTCGTGAATAATGCTGGAAACCAGTGTGTGAATTGTTGCCATCCCTTCATCTATTCATTTGTTTCGTTTGGTAAGTTTCGTTTTTTTTGTTTGAGTGTGACATATGTTCAGGTTAAGTGTTGAGCTTGGGTTTGGTTGGCTTGATGTAGGCTTGGTTTAGGTTTGAACTTAGCTTTGATTTGTTTTTTGCTGGATTGATTTGGGTTTTAAGTTGGTTTGGGTTTGCTAGGTTTTAGGTTTATCTACTCGTTTGTCTCGTTTTGTGAGTGTTGATTTGTGGTCTCACAAAATATAAGCTCAAACAATTTTTTAGCAGGTTTGTTTTTACTTTCAGTAAAAATTAAATGGAAGTTTAATTTTAAAACCACAAGGTTGTTTGGTTATATGGCACATTTAAATTAAAAATTCTAAGCAAATCACAATTGAAAAAACGTTGACCCATACTAACTTGAAGCGAAGAGTCATCCAAATTTGATACTCTATCCTCTTGACCGTCACAAATCATTGCAGAAATTCTGCCGGTGGTAGAGTTCGTCCTGGGGGAGGGTGTCGGGGACGCAGAAGCTGTGCGTCTGGTGATGAACGCGTCGGCCGCAGAGGCGGAGGAGGAGAAGAAAGCGGAGGGTGAGGAGGACGATCGCTGGAAAGAGACTGAAAGTGGAGATGCGCAGGCGCTCACTTTGGACGCGTCACCCACGCATGCGCCGGACGCAGATCCCTTCACTGCCAATCTCATGTCCTTCTATGTGAGGATTTTTTGTGAAACACTGGGTTTAGATTTAAACTTTAAGCTTTCAAGTTTAAAATTTCAATATCTTACCGTCGCCTCCAAAAATTTCAGCTTCCATGTCTATTTTTACCTCTCCAAACTAAACATTTTAAACTTGTTTTTGTTTAACCACTCGGCTGACTTTCAATACTCTGTTTTATCTCAAATTCTTTCCCATCCCATTAGTTTCAGTGAATCTTTTATACTGTACCGAGGTTTCATTTTTTTCAGCGACACTCTGACACGTATGGACGCAGGGCATTTAATGGCTTTCATTTTGAAAGTTTTTTCATTAGTTCCGTTAAGGTATTCCCTTCATGAACTCCATACAAAAAGTTATTTTTTTACAATATATTTGATTCGTTTTCAAAGGTTTTGACGATTTTCCATTTCACTTCCCACACTAATACTAGCTATCCACATTAAGATTCCCAGATTCGTTTACTTTCATTGAATGATATGGTTTTTAAACCATAAACTATAAACCTGCTCCATATAAACAAACAATTGTTTGAAAAAATATTGCAAAACAAATGTGTGTTTTGGCTTGGCACATGATTCGATGCTGATTCCTAGGAAGAACACAGCCAAGTCAAATGGTTGTGCATGGCCTCATTACATTATTTAAGTCTTCGTTACATTTGGCACTGCTACGTTCTTCCCGATCAATCAGGATCGATATATGTGCCAGGCCAAAGCACACCTAACCTTTCAAAAATCAGCCTTAGTTAAAAGTTGATAGCAAACCACTGTATGTAAAGTTATACTACAATCCGACAATCATATAAGCATAATATAAACCTAAAACCCCAATTCAAAATTAAGTAAATTAACATTATGGCCTTTAGGAATTTGGTCTCCAACCTTTGGCTTGAAACCACTGACCTAAACTATGGACAGGCCTTCAATAATAATTAGTTGTGACTCGTTTACTTTCGTGCGCTGCGATCGCATGTAAATGGTTTGCCAACATTTCGATTGCAAGGTAAGCACTAATGTTATAAGGAGACGAAACTATTAGATTTTTCATTTTCATCGATTTATTATGGTTTATTGTGTAGTTTTGGATGCAATAATAAACACAATAATCAATCAAAAGATGAAAGAATAACATTTCACAGGTAATAAATTGAGTAGCATATGAGGAAAACGGAATAACATAGATAGGGTGCACTGATCTAAACATTATTACTTATATAATACAGTATTGTAGTATCAACATTTTAATATTACTTATATAACATAATATTGTAGTATTAATACTTTAAAATTATTTATATAATGTAATCACAAATCAGAATCGTCTATTTAAAGTACTGATCTAATACCTGTTAAAACATTATCTTAAAGAGGAAGAAGAAGTATGATATACCAAGATTGCGGACGTTAGCGACAGATTTAGGTGAAGAAGGCATATTCAGTAGTTTCAGACCAGTGTTTGAAACATGGTCATAACTTAATATACAGATTTAATTTCATGTTGTGTTCATAGTTCTATATAGATATCAATGTCAATTTTGGCTTTGATGCCAAGCTTATTCCATTCAACAAAATTTTGCATTATTCCAGTTTGTTGGTACAACTAAATTCGTTTTAAAACAATTATAATACGCTTTATTTTTGAAACAAATTTAAAAACCATTAAATAACTTATTCGAAAAATAAAACCTATTATAATTATTTTAAAACCAATTTATTTGCACCAATAAATTGGACTAATGCAAAATTTATGTTCAACGATGTATATCGAGCAACGAACTCCACTTTTATCATTTCATTTGAAGAACATAATCAAACCGCGTTTTTTAGATATTCACAAATTTAAGATAAAAAGAGTAGTATGATTTAATATTTTTATGAAGTTTTAAAACTTAAAAAGTGCTTCAGTTCTTAGAACAAGGTATTGGGAACTATTTTAATGTAAAATATTGAAAGTAAATCTCATTTTTGTTACAGCAAGGTGGATCTGAGTTCACTCCCGTTGTCCTAGGTCGCAATGCACTGATGGCGTTGGAGCCTCATGACGTGATTATTTGTCGATGGCCAAAGCCGTTGCGATACCAGTTTTATAAAAACTTGATGCCTGACGTGCCGATAACACATTGCCAACATTGCAATAAGGTGTGTCATGAAAGTCTGATTAACAGACACGTTGTATATAATGTTGAAGTATAAAACCTTAATTGTGATTCTAAACATTTAATTGGGTTGGTTTTATTTCCAGTTGTTCCACACGGATGACTACATCCTTCAAGTCCTGCAAAAAAACTATTGTCCCTTCTGCAGAACAATTGTCATGGATGCTATGGAGTCGTCAGAATAAATTTGTTGTTCTAATTATACATATTTATGTTTTATATATATATATATATATACATATATATGTTTTATATATTTGCAACATTTAACTACACCAATTTGACATGTTGTGTTCTTAATTATTGTACCATAATATAGATTTACACTATATGTGTTTATATAGCTCAAATTTCTTACATTTATTGTGATATATGCTATTTTATGTAATACAAAATTACTCTTTGTGATAAACTAAATATATATTAAGTAAAAAATCAAATTTATTTGTGAAAAACAAACCTATCAAATGAACAGTATTAGTACATATTTACTATACTATTCATTAAACCAATAAAATAAAATAAAACAGATCGAGTTTGTAAAGAATTAATTAAGACGAGTTTCCGCAATATAAACACGTGTAAAAATCTAAAGAGATGAGACTGAGGTTATATGGACATGTCAAAAGGAAGAAGAGAGCAGTGTGTGGGATGAAGATGATGGAAATGAACCTGGTCTTAGCAGAAGTGACAGAAAAAAAGAAAAGAATGTTGAAGAAGTAAATGAAAATATTGTATAGGACTGATCTCAATAAAATAACATAAAACAGGTCAAAAACATAAAAAATGTGATTTAAAGCCTGATATATTTAAAAAAGAGAACTAAATTTACAAAATTACAATCAAGACATCATTATTTAAAATCTTAACCAGGGGAAATCTTGCCAAACCAAATCGTGCTCTCTCACTCCATTGAACAATGCTTAGCATAGAGTATAATGAGTCCGCCTCGTGTGCCCTATTCGCAACCTCTTCAAAATAACATTTCCATGCCGTGGGAGGCGGTCATGCGTTGTACATTAGCTTGTTGTTAAGGATGAAACTGGACCAACGATCCTGCCACTGACCTAACACGTACTAACGAATGCAACATTAATATCTAAAAAGGAATGACTATATGCGTGCAAGCTTATCTTTAGTATTGCGTATAAGTCGTAGTTACGAACCGTATCGTTCACAAAGAAGGTTCTTCTCACACCATATGGTGATTTGAACCCATCAGTGTAAACTTGGTCTTCCTCACCTCCATGCTCGTAACAGATGTGGTGGATAAAATCGGTAGCGAAAACAGTCACCGAAATTTCAAACTTTTTGTTAGCCTAGCAAGGTAAGATGAACGCTCCAAGGAGGAGAGGATTGAGCCGCAATATAAATAAATCCAGTGTCCAACTCCTTCAGCTCGCGAAAAGAATGAGCCACACGAGTCTCAACAGGGCAGAACAGTTCGATCTTTCAAAAATCTCGCATCCAGCAAACTGACATGACGGAAATTTGAGTCCCATTTACGACCCAAGATTTTAGAAGTGCATCTCAATGACCATTCCCTTCACTTGATATCAAAAGATCTCTCCTCGGCATTTACATAGGGAGACTACTGGTTAGGTACTAAGTGCTCCCAGGTGAGTCTGAGAAGCTGTAACATAGATTTGAGTCAAATCATTTGACACGCATAGCCGCGCAGCCAAGTCCGAGGAAAGCAATGAAAGACGCTTGAGTAGGACAAAGTCTTTTCTCACCCGAATTACAAGAGCATCAATATAATATTTGGGGCTTTTATATAGTGTGTCTAATATAACTTAGTCAATCTCTGCCCCGCTTCACATATCAATCTTGATATTACTACCCACATCAACTGATGTGTACGATAAGGATATGCAGTCGATATATGGTGCGTCCTCCAAACCAGGTTAGCTTAGCATATGAGATTTTAAGAAAATTCAGTCACGTTAAAATCCGAATGAAATAGCCTTAGAGCGAACTCGAACCGGTGCCAGTAAGATTTTTTTATGCAGCATTAATTTACAGGCGGTGTTCGTATTTACTCGGCCATCAATATGGTTCCTGAAAAAATGTATCTAATCAAAGGTTACACCAAAAAACTTGATCAGAAAAATAGATTCCCAGCTAAATATTACTCTCATATTTTAAACAAAATTCATCTACTTCATCCATCTCAAACGAATCACCATTCACAAACATGTTCATAACCACATAACCAAAAAAACAATAAAACTAAATCATACAACCACTAGATATGGATCCTTCTGAAAGCACACAATTGAGTATACCTATTTAGACTCAAAATACATGTTAAATGTTGGACGATTATTTAATTTTATAATATACAATTAATAAGTTTTTAAAAATTGTAAAAATATAAGCAATACCAAAAAAATGATTTTTTTTTAAATTCTATTATATTGTGTTTATACATGCATACTTATTGTTGAAGCAAAAACATAACGAAAATAAAAACTTGAACCTTTTGTTGAATGTGAAATATTTTACAAGTTATTTCTCATTTTAAACTTAAATAACAAAAAAAGAAATTCTATTGAATTCTATTGTAAGCATATTGATTGTTTAGTTCTGAAAATTTGATGCAAAAATACCCAAAAAACAAAAGTTATAAAGAAAATAAAAACTTAAACCTTTTGTTGAATGTGAAATATTTTACAAGTTATTTCTTATTTTAACCTACATTAACACAAAATCTGAAATTATCTAAAAAAAATCTATTGCATAATATTTTAGGCACATTGATTGTTCAGTTGTGAAAACTTGATGCAAAAATACTTAAAAAAACAAGTTATTAAGAAAATAAAAACTTGAACCATTTGTTGAATGTCCGGACGACAATGCAGACGAGGACGACGGAAAAGTAACACTTACGTCTTAACTTCGTTTCACTCGCTCGACAATAAATCATCAAACCTATATGAAACGAAATTTCAAAATTATAGACGATATTTAAGCATTCGTCATTGTCTAACGCCGACGACATCGAAATTGCTATGCCTATGTAGAGGTTCCCTATCCTCGACAATAAACCGGAGCATGAAAATTCAAGCCCGTATTTATTGAATTAATGAAATGTATTTAATGTAGAAGTTTTTCTTAATTTACATTAAATCTTAAAATCATATCAGGATAATAAAATTCGAAGTAGGTAAATATATTTTATTCATAAAAAAACATTAAAGTATATAAATAATTATAAAATTAACATTTATTTATCCATCCAAGGATTCATTTTAATTATCCAATTGACATGTTCCAATAGTAACGGCATTTGGTAATGCTCTGCAATTCCATTCAATATAGTCATTTTCAGACTGAAGTCCTCTTTCTTCTGCAATGTTGTAAACTTTCCACCACAAGTGCAATAAAGCGTCATATTTGGCTGCTTTATCTGAAAATAAAAGGTTAAATTAAAGTCAAACATGCTCATTAATCTAATTTATTTAACTTTAAACTATGAAAATAAATAGGTATGTGTTAAAATCTATTGTAGATTTTTTTAAAAGAATTTGTTGAATAAAAGTTTAAGTTTAGTAAAGGAATGCGTACTTTATACACTTGTTTAGTTACGTCAATACATAAAGTATAATCTTTATATTACTGACTTATAATAAGTCACAAGATTAAGATTTCTTGGATATTCAATTATCAATCAACTTTAGTTACATTTGACATTCAATGTTGCATTTTGACAGAAAAACTGTAAAAGGGAGCCAAAACATAAGGGAAGCAGTATCATTTGAAATGTAAATGTACTTATGTTAAAAAAGTTTTAGTATGAACACAACAATTATAAATTTGTTTTCACAAACAATTATTAGTTTTGGAAATACTGTACAATTAGAAAATGTGGTTTCAGTAAAAGAGAAAACCCTAGATTAAAGATTAATTGAACCTATAAAAAAAAGTTTAACATTTGTCTTCACCTCTTATGAAAACAGTGAAATATTTTCTAGTTAATTTGAGCTATAAAACAGTTTAAAAAAAATATAATATATATAATTTTTTATATAAGAAAAGTTATTATTCAGCTCATTATCTATAAGCTTTGTTCAATAAAAAAAACCTGTGAAATCAGAAATAAAAAACTTAAACGTTTACCTTCACCTAAATTGTGAACGCGAGACGCCAACGACGGAATGATTGTAATAGGGTATCTGTAGGATGGATACCCTAAAAATAATTCATAATAATCATTTATAGCATTAGTGTTTTCATATATTTATCAAATTCATAGTAGCTACTCACCCCTAAACAACGATCACATTGTAAATCTTGAAGAACGTAAGCCATAGATCTATTTTGTGCAACAGTAATGAGCAAATGCTCTATTTCAAATGACGAATAGCTAGTGTTGCAAACTGGACACAGCCACACTCTTTTTCCATTTTCTAATGCTTGATGATGGTCTTTGCAGAGGTCAATGTTTCGACAATGATTACAGGCTCGACAAATAACTTCGGGCAGTACATACGAGACGCAAGGATCATTCCAAAGAGAATTTGGTGAGAACTCTCCAACATTAAGTATTTTCAACAAATCTCGACGTAATTTAGTCACTTCTTGGGAAACATTATTGTCCAAAGACAAAACTTTACACACACACTTGACAAAATCTAAAGCAGGTAGTTTTGACCTCTTAGATATTTTCAAGGCAAAGCTCTCATCTTCTGTTTCATCTTCCATAACCCTACTTCCTTTTTTGTGGATCTTTTGAGTTATGAAGAAGAGTTTTTGTGCAAGATCTCCTGAAATTAGATTTCTTGCAAACTCAACTCGATTAGAAGCAGCTTGGTTGTTTTTATTCGAGAGCTGGCTTTGGGAAGAATGCTTCTTCTGTATAGGAGTACACCCAGGAGCAAACTTACCAGACTCTTCTAATAACTTCTCGTACACAGCATTAATGTAAGAACCTATTACAGACTTGAAGCTACTTTGGCTTCCACACCAATCTGATAAATATTCAGCCATGTTCCAATTCATTTCAATAACAGCTTCATCTTCACCGTCGACATTTTTGTCACGTTCATTTTCATTAGGTTCATCATTCTCCTCATTTTCATCATCATGCAAAGTTTTTTCAGAAATATCTTTGGTTTCATTTCCATCAAGTCCTTTATCTAATTTTCCTTTTATACCTCCATAATTAGCTGGATCTAGCCAAAGAAGATACTCCCAACATTGATTAAAAGTAATATCAATTGAATGGAACAGCTCTTTATTTCTAATACTGTTTACAATATATTGAACATAAGCTATTGCATCATCAACTCTTTTCTTTTTAGTACAAATAACTATTTTATTAAAGTTTGCATAAACAATGACAGAGCCAAGTCTTTTGAATTCCCCAACTAGATGTAAAAACAATTTATTCATAAGTGTGTGCAGAATTCGATGAAGAGCTGGATCATATAACAAAGACCCAGAATCTCGCAACCATCTATAAAAGTGAACTATTTGAAAATCAGCAAAAACATTTTGATAATCTGTCACATCAATTAACCAAGCTGTGACCATTTTTCTCAATATTTTAAAGGCATTTGCACACCTTGCAGTTTCATCATATGCAGTCAATGAAGATTCTCCCCCACCAATCATATCTTGCAAAGAAGCTTGAGGTGCGGCATCAAAAGCCACACTGCTACTTGTTCCTTCCATTTCATTAATAAGAGGAGCTTGAAGTAATGTTGTCACTGCTAGAGCATCTATATCCAATTCCACACAAACTGTAGAATAAGCTCCACTGTTATTTATTTCAGAAGCTAATGAGGATTCTTCTAGTTCGGTAATAATTCTGTTGTCATCATACTCATGTCCTCCTAAATCAGGTTTTGGGGTTGGAGAACACCACAGTACAAGATTATTTTGACGAAGATGTCTTGCATAGAATAGATCTGCACCAAACGATGTTGTGTCACGAGGTAGATTACCAACAGGTACATGAAAATATCGACTTTGCTCAAGAATTGTCGAAAATCGAGTGGAGAATTCAAGAAAATGTCGAATCATGGCTTTAGCTCCAACTCTTTGCCAATCTAAAACACTATATAAATTGTCAACATCTGTGACATGAATAGGCACCAGAGGAAACTCCCCAAGTCCTGGAATCAGAGTAGTAAGAGTAAGGAAATCGAATATAGATTGAGTAGCAATAATGGTTGGGCCTTTTTTTTCTTCTTTGTAGCTGGTAAGCACACGTTGTATTTGTCGATAAATCAGTTGAATACTTGTGTCAAACTTAATTTCAAAAGTAAAGTTCTCATCAGGAAGTTCAGCTTCATTTGTTCCAAGTGAGATTTTCCCACTTCTTTCCTGTGTGTAAAGGGCATTCATATTAGGCATTTGATTAGTTCGGACAGTGTCATAAACAAACAGATGTGCAGCTTTAAGAATTGGAATGAAAAGGGCAAACATTGATTTATTACCACTACGATGATGATAGAAAAATATCTTTCTTAGATTCAAGCTCTCTTCTATGTATGGATATTGTGCCACAGTTTTGAATTTGAGCTGCCCAATATCGAAAGTATCCGTTTCATTTGATACAAGGCCTCTGTCTACAACACAAACACAACCAAGTTGTACTAAGGCACGAAACTCCAGAGGAACTTGAGTTTCATAAATACCTTCAATATCTGGAGATGATAAATCAGCAATCAGTTCATTATTATGTTCTTGGAATACTTGTTCAGGAACAGAAAACTCGTACAGATTATAAATTACGTGTGATCTTGGTAAGCCTTTATTTGCTTTTTTCCAGAGAGCACTGTTTGAATTTTCCACTTTCGGTGTTCTTTGATTCACATAAAATTGTCTTGGAATGGTAAGTTTGATTAAGTGAAGGTCATTTCCTACCAGAGCCCAAAGACGATATGAACCTGCCATTGTAGTCTCGGCAATTTGAATCACCTGCCATGGAACATCAAGTAAAGTTCTTTGACTTTTTTTGAGGAATCCACTGAGAGTATTGTTTGCAGGTCCAGACCTTATTATTTGTCCACCACTAGAAGATTTATTATAATCTGATGATCTAATCCTCTTGATACGATGTTCCTTTTGTTGTTGCTGAAACTGCCACTTTTTCTTTTGAAATTTCACCCATTCTTGAATTTCTTCTTTTGTAGTTCCCATTGGTGGAGGATTTCCTAGTACTTCTCGCCAACTTTTATTTAACTCATCGGGGTTAACCAAATTCTTTTCATTCCTTTTTCTTTTACCAATTGTTATAGTTGGACCAGGTGGTTTCATTCTATTTGTGCCGGCAATATCTTCAATATCTCTTTCAGATCGAGATGGAAGAGAACTTCTTTCTTGTGGTTTAGGTTTAGCTACAATGGAAAACATATCCGTTATACGACGCTGCTTAAATGTATCATTCCGTTCATTAACTCTTTTGTGTAACCAATCAGGATGACTAATTCGAGGAACTGGGTTCGCACATCCTTGTAAAGCTGCAGGGATAGTGATAATTTTTTGAACAGTTCCAGATAGCCTTTCTATGTAATAATCCCAATCTAGAATATTCCGAATATCGAAATTAACGAGAGACGAGTCTTTCAACCATCTACGTAAATAGTGATGCTTGATGGAAGCTTCAGCTTGAAATATAGCTAAAGGAATAGCTCTTTCTGTCACTGGTGCACCGTCAGGCTTCCTTGAGATAATAAATCTACAACTGAGTCCAGCATCTTTAACCATTTGATCTCCAAGAAATTCAGCCAGACGTTTAGCTGTTGATATAGATGTTGACTTTTGCCCCTCATAGTCTTCTAACTTTCGAGACATGGAACGATTTTCCGATACAAGTTCGAAAAGTTCAGTGTCTGGCATATTGGCTCCTTTGCTGAATAGAACATCTAACCAATAATCGGCAATTTTAGCTACACTTGCATAGCACGTTTCAAGGTTATCTCCTTTCAAGAAAGCTTCAAACACTGAGGATTGAAAAATCTTAATTAACTGCAGCTCACCTCTTCGCTTAACTTCAAAGCCCTTCAACTCTGCCAAGGATCCATCAAAATTGAAGACTGCATAACGTTTTTTCAATTTCTTTCCTTCTTCTTTTGATGCAGGAAGTATCATAGCTAAATAAGGGCCATCTACTTCAAAAAATATAGAATTCTCAGACCTTACAGTATATTCAAGCGTATCAGGATCGGCTAAGTCATGATATTGATGGTTGGTAAAATGATCTTTAACCATAACATTCAAAATGGCCCCTGGATATGAAATGATTACTTCCTTTTTTTTTGCTAAATTAGTCTTGATAACAAAATTCTCTGGAAATGAACTTGGAAGGATACACCAAATACCATCAGTATCCAGCTCCAAAGGACGACCTATTTGTTCAACAATTTCTCGAGATTTGGTAATAATTGTAGCCCCCGTATGACACACAATACCAGCCATTTCCATGGAATGCCATCGGGATCCTTTCCTCATCACATAACCATAAAAGGAATTCAAAATACATTTGTGAGCTAATTGCAGAGAATCGTACAGAACAGCACGGGAGTTGGCCGCTTTGATTTCCAAGGGATCTCCTTTGGCAACTGCATCGGATATTTCTTTTTTGGTACTTTTAGCCAAGCCTTTATACTCATATCTTCGATCACGAAATGACAAAACGGTATTGACGTAGAAATTGTTCTCTCTTTGACAAATAGTTTGTGTTTTTTCTTCAAGTCTTGTAGTGTGTATTTTTTTGTAAGCCTTTCTACAGTATTCTTGCAATCTTTTTTTCTCTGCTGCTGCTCGTTCTTCTTTATTCAACTGATGAAATGCTCTTTGTGGCTGGCCTGGAAACATGGGGGGAAACTTCTCCATTTCAAGCTGTTGTTGAATCCGTTGAAACTCGCTTCGTGAAGCAGGCATCACTTCGCCCCTCCAGAGCCATGACATTTTCCGTTGACACGTTGCTCCTGGTTTATTGAAATCACAAGCTGCACAAACTGTTTCATCAACCATAGCCGAAGGCTGAAGCCTATTTGTCAAAATGATATTTGGGTACATTGCACCAACATCCAAATGATAAATCAAAGGATTTTCAAGTCGACAAGGAGTGTCTCTTAGATCGATCAACTTTTCTTTTATTTCATTGACAACTTCTTCATAATTTGTTACTTGATCTAGAGGAATCTTTTCTTCTTCTTCAATACAAAATTTAATTGTTCTGTCCACTTTGTCAAGTAACTTCTGAAAAGCTTCAGGCACCTGAAATATTTCATTTAAATATTAATGAACAAACAAATTTATTTAATGAATAATTATTAAGTTTAGACTTTGTCTTCAGTGTGGTAATATGAATTAAAACATAACCTTTTTTCAAATTAGTAGTGTATTGTTAATATCAAAAATATTTTTCGAAAAATCAAGGCATAGAGAATAATTCAATTTCTAAAAAACATGGTTTCAACAAATAATTAAGAGAATCTTAGTATTCATAAAAAAAACTAACTGAGTTCTAATTTTATCTTGGTAGGAATTGCAAAACATAAATTTTTAAATTTTGTTTGGGAGAATTTAAAAAAACTTTATTAAAGGAGTTAGATGTAAGTTAGTTTTCACTAAACGTTATGAATGAGACAGAAATGTTCTACTACAAAGCTATTGTACTGTATAATCAGTCAGATCGTTTATATAAATTTCAGAACAACATCCTGTAGTTTTAAATAAAATATAAACAAAAAAGAAACATGGAAAAATATTCTCAGTATTTTAAAAGTGTCCATATAGAAAATATCAATCAAAAAGCATGTTACAAAGTGGGAAAACATCATCTAACTAAAAATTTACCTTAGAGACTATTCATGTACACTTCATTTTGACTAAATATGAAAAAATACTTTCATCACAAAATTTACTGAATGAAAAAATAGTCAATATAAGGAAATAAAATATAATATATTATAATTAACGACCAACCATACACACAATTCAATTATACTTTCAGATGGTATATATGTATTCAAATTATATTCTTATGCACACCTACATTGGAAATGCCAAGCAGGGTAGATGAAAATACAAAACAATTATTATTACCATTCGGAACCGGCATGGAATATCTGCTCTGAAAACACCCGATTCTATAGCTTCGACATGACCACCCACATACGTTTCTTGATCAAGGACATGGCCATCAGTAGTTTGCTTATTCAGAACACTTTCTTGCTTATTTGGATAAATAATGTTGGCATGATATGCCTCGACCATCAACAGTGCTTCACATAGACTGCCAGACCCCTTTCGTAAAACCTGTAAGAACAATGAAAATTAATTTTGGAATTTGATCCCCATTAGTGCAAAGCACAATTATCATCCAAATAAGAGAGCTGTTCAAAACAGTAGTGACCAGATCCGATGTAGTTTGTTGAATTAAAAAAATATTTTACTTCAATTGGCAACATTTGAAAAGAAATATTTAAATATAAACATTGATTGAACTTACTTCATCTGGTTCCATTGGGATAATTGTACACAAAGCAAAAATGAAAGGATGAACATACTTCATGTACAAGTAAAAAGTAGCAACTGCATCTGATACGGAGTAATTTGCCATCACCTGTAAAATATTTGTTTTTTATTCATACAAAATAAGTATTGGGGAGTTCATACAACACTGGATAATGTGAGTCCATCCAGCAGAGTAGAAAAAAGATAGTTATGATGGACAATATTGTTAACAAATTTAAATATGCAATGTTAATTAGTACAATATCTTGAAAATGACTAAACCAACTACTATATTTTTAAATAACTTACTATTTCCAACTATTAAATAATGTGTTTAATGAGATCATGAAAAGAGATTTATTATAGGTCAAGGTTAGATTTGAAAACATTTTTAACTTCCCTATCATAATAGCCAAGAAATTAGGTGGATGAATATATAATTTATGATATGTTAACCCTTTAAGAACATTTCATTTTCACCGTAAGAACTAACTAAACTACATTGGAATTAATGTTGAATATGACCATTACAGTATGTGAAAAATTCGTTCATTTAGACTGTAAGTAGTTAAGTTATTCATTAAGATTGAGCCAAGAGTTAAGCTTTAGCCAATGTCAACCCGGTGTGGAATAATAAGTTACACCTTTTTATATCTAATATTACAAAAAAGATGATTTCTTCATTTAGCTAATATTCCCTAAATGTTTAGCCATTATTGAATGCATGCAACGTTCAGAAAATTACCTGTGGCTGATCTGCAGCTAATGCACACATGTCTTCGGGATCGAGCTCCACAGGATCATATCTTAACTTGGCTTTAGCCACAGCCTTCAAATTTTGTGAACCAACTGGCAAATATGAATCTCTTCTCACCCAACTGAAATGACAAATTATTTAGATCTGTACAGTACATTACCTAGAACCAAAATATAATTCATATAATGTTATCAAAATATATTTCAAAGAAAGGGTCATTTTATTTTAGCTATGATATATCATAACAAATTTTAATGTAGAAATGTAAATTCTTACAAAATACAGCAATGAAAACAACTAGTTCAAATTATAGGTAAAACAATGGTAATGTTATCATAAAATCCCAGGCACACTGCCGTGACACTAGGTGCCCTCAAATAGTAATGAGAAAACATAAGTCAGGTAGACTGTTAAGTGCCTACAAAGTAGACTTTTTCCATGCAACAATTATTGTTTTCAGTAATAAGTTCTATGTATTTTAGTATTTATGGCAAAAACCATCATGTATGGAAATGTTAATATGAAATATTCGGATCAGCTCAGTTGAGCTCATACATACCAATAACAATCCATGTGAATGGCAGTTCGGCATAAATATGTTCCACTTTTGTCTCTCTGAAATCCAATTTCCCTGTGCATATCCAGGCCATGAGAACCAGCTCTTGCTTCAACAAAAGGCCAATCAAAGAAGTCTCCATTGTATGTGACAAATATGTGAGGTTTTACCTAAAGTTATTGAACAAAAATTAACTAATGGTTTAACTAAAACAATTAAATATATTGTTAAGCTGTGTCTGAAAAACCAGCTTCTATAACTGATCTCTGGTTGTTGTTGTTGGAGCTGCAGAAGATTTGTGGACCTAACTAAATTTTGGCATTTTCAAAAAATGAGTGCTTAAATTAAAACAAAAACATAACATTATACCTGGTGTAAAATCCGTATTTACTTATTAAAACAGCTTTTATAAGGGCATTTATCATTAAAGTAATGGTTAACTGAATTTTGAATGTTTAGAGAAAAATTTATTTAAAACAATTGAAAGAACTAGCAAACCTAAGGTTTAAATGCCCTAAGGGTGTTTTTGCAAAAATTTATATTTCTTTAAATAATAGATGTTTTAGGAAATTGAAATAAATTAAAGATAAATATTAATATACAAAGGTGATTTGTATGTTCCATCAGAACATTGTTTGTAAAATTATAAGATAAAGAATTGTATTCAACCATTACACAAATTTTAATTCGTGCTTGTTAACTTAGTATTTATTCTAAAAGTGTTATTTTTAAGCAATAAAAGTGTAAACAAACCTCCATAATGTGATCAAAAAACCTCTGGATAAGATCCATCTCATTTGCTTCATTAAATATAATAAAAGGACCTTCAAATTCTGGTCGTGGTGTGTACTCAAAATCTTCAACATCTTCACCAACAATTTCTCGGTTTGTGATCAGATAACCCTGAAATTGGGTAAAAATACATGTAGTAAATTAACTTCATCATACATTTTGAAAATAAGATTTTTATTTTCAATTCAAATATATTTTGAAACATGATATTTTTATTTCTAAATCTCATATATTTTTTAGGATGATGATTACTTTAATTGAAAACTAGAACTTTTCGATTATGAAAGCTTACCTGTCCATCAATCATGTAGGATATCATCATAATTTGATCTGTGTTTGCATCAGGAAACTTGAGAGGAAGCTTTGTGGTTTCAATGTCATAGGCACAAACAATACATTCTGGCCAAACCAAAATATCTTTTCTCTGGGTAATCACCGGAATGTCAGCTCCTCCGCCAGAAACCGAATACCATAGCCCAACAAAAATTTTCAAATCTATAGATACCCGAACGTGATATGGGACATCATACTCTCGGATGTCCAGAAGGTTTTCCATGTGGTCCTGAGATTTTTTGCTCCCTTCACCATCATCATTGGAAAACTGAGCTGCAAACATTTCTCCATAAGCCGACTTAGACTGCGCTGCTGCCTTGTTTTTACGCACAGCCGCAAGTATCGGTTGACGTACCTTCATCAAATCCTTCTCAGTAAAGAAAGTTAATTTGATGCATGTTTGCTTAATGCCTGTCAAATGATTATCCAAATCTAAATCCTCTTTGTAAAGCACTTCTACTTTTGAAATGTAACCAGAAAACTTTTTCTGTAGAAACGTAGACACTTCTTGGATCAATTCCTTTTTTGTTAAGACATAGAAATATGGCTTGAATGGTAGAGATACCTGTGAAGAATAGCATAAATTAATATAAATGTAATGAATAAAAAATTAGACCCATCATTACACTGACCACTCAGTTATCATAGGTTTATCTTCATAATGAATGTCCAAAAAATGTATATTTACATATGGTTCACAAAAATATATATTTTAAATTTCAACTAGCTGGGATATTGTTTAATTTTCACATAGCAGCTTTGAAAGTTCTTATAAAAAAACTCAGTACGTCTCCATGACTAAAACAAAATAAGTTTGTAGATATTGCAATTAATAAGTACGAGGAAATTTTTAAACGAGTAAAAGTTATGAATACAACAAAATTTATATATATACATATATATATACATATATATATACATATATATATACATACATACATACATACATACAAAGAAATAATTTTTTCATAATTCTACTAAGTGGTAGCTAACCAAGATTTAAAAACCTATTATTTTAATAAATAGCCTATCCATTTTACAAAAAAATATATTTTGGATAATATTGTTCAGAATTATATATAAAGCCATTCCTATTAATTAAAGATATATGTAAACAAAAGTTGTGGTTAACCAAGATTTAAAAAGAAAAAATGAAAAAAAAGGACTTAAATTCTACTAAGATTTAAAAACAAAAATTGAAAAAAATGTGAAAAAATCTGTCTCCGCATCCACCCCCAACAATGAACAGTGACTTATAGAGGCTTGACTTTGTCACAGCCTAAAAAAAATTTAACTACTGTAAATAAATAAAATTGCTTTAGACAAACAGCTAGGATCTGTATTATCATAAAAGAGATATGAAAGAATTGAACAAGATTTATGAAGAAAATTGACATATAAAACTCATTGAATTTCCTTTGTTTGGAAGATATTTCTTATACTTGGTACCTTCAGCAAAATGATGTATTATGAACACTTTCATAGCAAACCATTCATGATTTTTAGCTTTGAAGGTATCATGTTAGATTAATGAAACTTGTCCAATTATAAAAGCTGCACTGAGCATCATCTTATATGTAAATACTAGGGGTGTACCGAAGCTTCGGCCAAAGCCGAATCCAGGGGTAGTTTTTGCCGAAGGTTTGGCTTCGGCAGACTATTTAAAACTCAGCTTTAAATACTGCTGTGGTATTTTTAATTATTTCACGTTTTTTCTGATTCTTAATAATAATAATTGTGTGTGTTATATTAAGATTGCAGTGTTCTCAAACATAATACAATGAAATAAAGGATTATAATAAAATTGCAACTTTAATAATTTGAGATGAATTACTTTAGTAAACAAATTAAAAAATCCATATTGAACAAAATAGTATTTCATATAGAAGATGCCTGGAGGAACATATACTTGGATACATTACTATGCTCAACTATTGTTAAACTGTGAAACAGTCTATTACTACTGATTATTGGGGTAAAGGTGTGAATATTTTCAATCAAATACATTTCGTTCAAGTTTAAAACTAATCCATTTTTTAGGAAAATTATTATTTAAGGACATTAATAATTTTTTTTTTGGCTAGACATATTTTCATTAAATTTTTGATTCACAACTTTTTTATTGTCGTGGGGATTTTTTTGTAAAATCAATATTTATTAATATAACAAACTTCAAATCTTTAGTTAAACTGCACATTTTGGAGAAATATATTTGTTTTAAACTCATTCTATAAATTGAGTAAATAATTTTAAACAATATTTTTCCATGGGTTTTTCCTTTTAAAATCAACATTTATTGAAACAAGTACTAGTAAATGATACTCATTAAAACCTGCATTTGTATGTTAAAAGATTTTCTAAAATGTTGAATTCTTTAATACAATTCTATATATTATTATATTAACACTTTTCTTTCATTTTTCATACCAAAAATATCTATAAACCTTTAAAAAAAATTTTGGTTAATCATGAATTTTATGATAAATTGGATAAATCTAAAAATGACTACTCATTCTAAACATTTATTAAAAGTGTTTTTATAAAACTTAATAATTATTTAGGTTTTCACAAATTCAATTGAGCTCATAACTTTTTTTATTTAAAATAATATTTATTTAGAATAAAATTAAAAACTTAGTTCTGAGACACCTTTACTTAGAAAATATATTACAAAAATATTTTTTTAACCTTTTTATTAAATTTTGAAATCAGCTTTGTATTTTTCATTTTACAGGAATGTTTAGTTAGAATTAAATAAAACCCCACATATTTAAGCAACTTTGCAAAATAAAATTTTCACAAATTACAGGGTTAACCAAAATGAAAGTTTATGTTTTAATTATTTTTAATTTTAAAGGAATGAAGAACTGCTTTTACTTTGTCGAGCATTGCGACTGAAACTTTTGTGATAGAACATAAATTTAGGCAATCAGTTAATTATTTTGTATCAATATTTCATCATAATGTACTTAATTAGGAAGATGTTTTATTAGTTAACCAACTTGATTAGAACAATGTTCATTGATTTATTGTTATTCATAAAACCATTTTGTACCTAGCCTTATTTTCATGTGGCATAAACTTTGTAATAAAACATAACTTCTGGCTACCAGCTAATTAATTTTATTTTATATTGATATACTTTATTAGGAAGTTTTGTCATTAAATAACCAGTTTAATTACAACAATATTTATTGATTTATTGGTATTTCTATAACAATTTTTAGCTTTATCTTCATATTATAAGAAGTGGTGTTTAGCAAACATATTTTGAGATAACTTTTTTTTCTAATGGTCTATTGTAATGAGAAACATGTTTAACTAAAGCTTAG
>JARUHE010367948.1:0-17453 GCA_031471125.1 Archaeomysis grebnitzkii
ACTGGCGTCATCTCCTCCCTTGCCTTACATAGATATATTATTTTTTGATTCATGATTTTTCTGAACCTACAAAAATTTGAAAGAGATTATGACGCATTGGGTGAATAGTAACATGCGCCATCTCCTTCCTTTGCCTTATATGCATAGCTTTGTTCAAAAATTTTATATTTTAACTTACAACATATCTGAAAGAGATTCTGACGTATTGGGTAAATAATAATGTGCATCATTTTCTTCCTTTGCCTTGCATATAGGTGACAAATTTGCTCACATTTTTTCTGAATCTACAAGACATTTAATATATAATTTTGTTCACAATTTTTCTGAACTTATAAATTATTTGAAAGGAATTTTTGACGCATTGGGAAAATAGTAGCCTGCGTCATCTCCATTATTTTGCCTTTCATATTTAACTTGTTCACAATTTTTCTGAACATATACAATTAGTATTGCTGACAAGTGTAAGTGTAAGATTGAATAATTAAATGAATATTTTTATTTTAATAACATTAATATTTTAAGGAGACTAAAGAAAATATTTTAGTGTTGTTAAGAAAAAATGAAAAACAATTGTTTATTTTGGTAACATTGATGATTTTTGTTCACGATTTTTCTGAACCTACAAACAATTGAAGATGTTAAATATATAAATTTGTTCACGATTTTTCGGAACTTACAAATCATTTGAAAAGGGTTTTTTGACGCATTGGGAAAATAGTAGCCTGGGTCATCTCCATTTCTCTGCCTTACATATTTAACTTGTCCACTATTTCTCTGAACATACACAATTATTATTGCTGACAAGTTTAAGATTGAATAAGAAAGTGAATAATTTTATTTTATTAACATTAATATTTTAAAGAGAATAAAGAAAGTATTTTATTGTTGTTAAGAAAAAATAAAAAAACAATTGTTTATTTTGATGACATTGATATTTTTTTGTTCACGATTTTTCATAACCTACAATTATTTGAAAGAGATTCTGACGCATTGGATGAAGAGTAACGTGCGTCATCTCCTTCGTTTGCCTTACATATATTATTTTTTTTGTTCACGATTTTTCTGAACCTACATTTCATTGATGGAGATCCTGACGCATTGGGGGATTAGTAACGTGCGCCATCTCCTTATAAATATAACTTTGTTCACAATTTTTCTGAACATACAAAATATTAAATATATAATTTTGTTCATGCTTGAATAATGAAATGATTATTTTACTTCTATTAATATTGAGTTTTTGAAGAGAATAAAGAAAATGTTTTACTTCTATTGATAGAAATAAAAATGATTATTTTAATTTTAATAACAATGATATCTTTAACTATCATTGTTGTCAAGTGGGCAGGCTGGTTTTAGTATGGATGTAGCGGCTCGTGCTCCAACTAATGATCATCAAGTTTGGCCTGTTGCTTTATCTTTATTTTAATTTAATTTCAAAATTAATTAAAAAAGTCATTTCTAGTCATTTCCTATCAGCACTTGTTTTGCTTTGGACCCATCTTTGGATGCATAGTCCTTGGCTCTTCCAGAGTGGAACTTTTGTCTGTTCCAGAACTCAGGTTTTTTAGTGAAGGTTCAACTCCCACATAGACTACCAGTTAGTCTTGATTATTGACTGGCTTGGTATTCATCCGGCGATTTTTTTCTTGGTAAAATAAATAATTAATTTTTTTTAAAATCTTTGGCTTGGCAGAACGTTGATTGTATATTTATACTTGGTCACAGCTTTAATTCACTTACGAATTTCCTGGTATTGTTTTATCTTAATCTGTGATAAATACAATGTTTGAAAATTACCCTGTTATGTAAGAAACATAATTTTTTTTACACTGCACTTCAATTGTAATTTGACAACTTGTAGTTTTTATTTATTACTTTTGCTCAATTTTTTAATGATAATTATCCCAATCCGTCGAAGGTTATGGAATACAATCTACTAATCAAGTTACTTCTATAATGTTTTTCATGTGTTAAATTATAAATATTGAAATTTAATTACAAATAATGTGTATACAAATATTATTTAGAGTTTTTCGGGCAGAAATGTGAATAAATATATTCAACTGTTGCCCTCAGGAGAAAAGAGCTCGCTCATCAATCTAGGTGATCAATGTATCTTATCCACTGTGATATATCTACCTTTGAGGATAGGATTCCATTGATCACGTAGCTTGATGAGCGACCTCTGGTTACCTGAGGGCAACATTTAAATACATTTATTCACATTTCTGCCCGCAAAACTATATTACATATTCACGGTAATTGTGAACAATCTTTGTATACAAATACTGATATGGGTATATTATATTTTATTTTTACAACTATAAATTAATGACATTCATAAAAATACTTACAATTTAGCTATATAGCCAATAAAAGTTCAAGGTTTAAAAAATATTGAGCTTTTTATTAAATCAGTGTAGTGTACTGCTAGCCCATAAGAATAAATATCTATAAACTTAAAATCAATATAGTCATCAAAATACCATATAATGCATCCCCCAAAATGTTAAAAACTAGAAACCAATAAATGAAAAATGTTGTAAATAATATACCCCTATAATAGCTATTTTTAACCAAATAGTAAGACTTAAGTATATTTAAAAAAATATAGGTACACGAACTGCTTATAATAAAGACATATAACAATGTCAATAGTTTGGTTTGAATATGATTTTTATAGAATAATTTTCTTGAAGTTTCTTTTCTGTAAAATAAATTCAATAATCCAATATTTCATAATTTTTCTTAGGGGGCAACCAACACCGTTTCAACCATTGTTTGAGAGTTAGTTTAACGAGTTTTTTTTAGCAACAAACCCAATATATATGTTCTTAAAATGTTGAATTTTGAAAACCCTTGTCATTAGAACTAATATTGCAGTGAACGTTGTATGCAAAATTTTACTCTAACCAACTTCATTATAGTGTTGTATAGACATTTTTTAAAATAACGTTGTTCCAACTAATCATTATGTTACCTGTGTTGAGCTATGGTTACATAAACGATGTTAATGAAACGTTGAGTTCAGGTTTTCTCTGGAATAGTTATAATCAGGTGTTTCCGAAACGTTAAATATTGCTTAGCTGGAACAACGTTGTTTTAAAAAAGTCCTTATAACGTTGTATTGAAGTTGGTTAGAGTGAGATTTGTAGCGAAATTTTTTATAACATTTTAACAACGTTATGAGATGTTCATACAACGTTGACTTCAATTATATTTCCAATGACAAAAGTTGTAAAAGATACAACGTTGTATAAATGCCACAACTTTTAAAATAACAGTGTGATAACGTTGTGGCAACACTAAATTTCCGTTGAGTTCTTAATCATTGTTTTAATTTATATTTTATATTTTTCCTTCGCCGTTGGCGTTTTTAAATTCCGTATCCTCTGCATTCTAAAGACTATTATTCTTAACAACTTTATTCTAAGACTTCCAGAGATATTTAATTAATAAAAGTTGTTTTTCTAACCTTCCAGTTTCTAATATTTTTTTGTTTGAAGAGTTACATAAAGTTTTGTTGAACAGGGGATGCTTGTTTGACAGTTTGAGAAACAATGTCAACATTAATATTCATGGAGTTATAGCTAAAAAACAGAATGTTAGCAAAATTTTATTTTTATTTCTCAGAGTTACAGAAAGATTTGTTGATCAACATTTATTTCTAATGAACATCCAATCAATACTACCATGAATAATTTGCTATCACAAAATAAATATTTAGCGAATTATAGCCAAAAAATACAAAATGTTTGTTTAATTCCCGCGAGATCTCCGGTCATAGATGGCATTAGGTTAACTACTTCGTACTATCTTTAGTGTATTTACTGTCAATAAAAGTAACCTAAATAAAGCGTTTAAATTTTTTGTTAAACTAATAATTTTTGTTAGCTCAAGTGTCAAAAGAGTTGGAATGTTGAACCATCAAAATTTATTATTTTATAACACATTCGGTGATTTTGGCTGTTTCTAACGTATTGCTCTAGTAAAAATAACTAATCATTCTTGATTCAATTAGCATACAAATCCTTAATTAAATTTTAATCATATATGGCTAATGCAACACTAACCATCTACAAGTTAATCACATATAAATTATGTATTAATCATACATTTTTTCAAATCATAACATCCTCACAGCTTTTACATCAAGATTGAGATCTTGAAGAAAAGACATGGCAATTGTTTGTATTATGTTATTATACAAATTTATAATTGATAATACAAACATTTATCGTTAATTTTTTGTTCTCAGAAACTCGTTACTATATAATCATGATTCAAGTTTTTTCCCCACTAAGTACAACATCTTAATATTATAATAACTTGTTTTTCAATAAAAGTTTGATTTAATAAATGAAGAGTTAAAGATTTATTGAGTTATTTGAAGTTCCATCATTTAATTAATTAACGTCATATAATTTACTTTAATGCAATAGTATTTATAAAAGATAATTATACATATATATGTTCGAGCTTTCAACAGAGCTAAATGAGCTTGACAAATAATTTCTACTTAACTTCACATGCAAACATTAATACTACTAACAACATCAAATGATATGTATCCAAAGGATATGTAGCCAACATATGGCGCTCCTCCCGAATCGGGCTAAGCTTGACACGTGAAAACTTATGCGAAGGCCGCTACGTTTAACTAGCAACTAACAGAATGGAATGAACTCGAATCAATGCCAAAGTCTGTTCTACTGGGCTACCATATCAATATATATGTCTATTAATTATACTTAAAATTATGTCAACACACTGTGAGTCTTACGCCTAAGCTACAAATTCTCACACAATATTGCTGCATGATAACGGACAACTTATTATTTTGCTTGACGCTTATATTGTATAATGGAAGTTGAACAAAATATTGTATGTCACACATAAAACTGATAACATATATACTATACAGATACAAGGTAATTTATGTTTAAATTGATCTCAATCTATCTTACTTGTTCATACAATTTCAAATGCCAATATAACATGGGAATAATGTGTATAAAAATAAAAGGAATGTAAAGTAAAATTGTGTCAACCTTCAAAATAAAATTGAACAGAATTGCCACGTTTCACTCAACCAAAACTATGTTTTGATCAATCTAATGAAATACATTTTGCCAAACCACCATCAACATTTCATTTATGTACTGAACAAACTCTCTGTGGAAATTAATTTAACAATAAATTGGGTTTTATTTAAAACAATAGATGATGACTATTAACTGTCATACATCAATAATCTTCTTTATACCTTTTATTGTTTGGTGTTTTTATTTTTTATATCGTTCTACTGGACAAAAGAATGACAAATATATATTAATATTCACGATTTATGTAATTTATACAATATAATTTTACAAAACATTGTATTAAAATGTAAAATTTTATTAAAAATATTTGCTTTACATTTATTTAGTTGAAGAAACCAAGTCAGAATTTATAATGTAGTAATGACAATTATTTTAGCGTTAACTTGTCTTGTCATTAAAAACTTTAAGATTTCCAATGGTATAAGATTGAATTATCTCTGCGAGAACAACACGAAGGACTTTCTTCTTCCTTTCCTTTTTATCATTGGATTTTAACTATGATTGTACATAATTTTTAATCAAGAAATGTTAACACTATAATCATAGATTAAAGACGTATAGATGTTCAGCTCAAGAATTTTCAATGGAGAACGATGGACCTCAAGTTGCCAGATACTTTAATATAATGTATTTATCTATGTGATTTCAATGTATTTTTTTCTTCTTGGGACGAATTTTTACTTCAGTAAATAGTTTAATATTTGTATCTTAAATGTTACCTTTTTGTATAAAACTTGTAAATAATCACGCATAAACGTTTGATTTACAATATTGAATATATTTCATTACACAATAATGTCTTGTTATTGATTTATAGGCTTACACAAACAGACGAATTACATTGGCTTCTAAGGAAAATTTCTTGAAAGACTGCTTATGACTGCTTGTTTGGGTTCAAGCTTATAATAATGAGTGGTGTCTTCTTCTTCTTATTCTTTTGAGGCCCAGTTGAAGAATGAATTATTATTCAAAATTCAGGCCTTGAGATTTACATTGAGTAGTGCATCTATACATTTTAAACTTATGCTATAACTTTGTTTATATTATCTATGTTACACATTAGTAGTAATTTATTTAAAGATGAAAATAATGAAACGTTTATAGTTATATAAACAGTATTAGTAGTAATGAAAATTATATATGGTACATTTATCTCTAAGTGTGTATAAAAATTTCCCATAAAATAATTATGTTTCAATTTTATATTATACATACTTGTGAATAATGATATACTATACATTAATGATAACGGTATATATAGATAATCGCACAATAAAAAAGATAATTATAGATGATACTACGATAATTTTCTGACTATCTGTTTTACCTTCACATTCTATATATTTAACATATAAGAAAACTATTTTTATTTTTATTTTTTTATTTTTATTTAAATTGGTTCATTACATAAGGCCTGATTTCAACCAACTTTTTAAAAATTTAGTTCCCCTTTGTTAATTCAAATTGTATTAATATTTTCAAATCGTATTTTGACAGGTTAAAACACATCCGTATTTTGGTTCAACGTTGATTCAATAAAAATCGTTCAACATTGATAAAGAATTGTTTTTGTTTTAACATTTAGGCCATTATAGGTAATGACAGTTAACAAATAAAACTTTAATGATAAAATAATAAATGTCATCCTACAGCTTAGATTGATCATGATAAAATTCTAGGCTACACATTTTGATAACAAATACATCTAATGTATTTACAAAAAAAAAACAGTTATCTTGGATTAAAAATAACTATTTCAACTAGATAATTTACAAATAAATGATTTTATAATTCCCAAGTAAGGTTTCAAATAAGAATGATAAAGTTAACTAAATTATTAAACCATATCCATTGCAGAGGTAGCTAGGCTAGGGCAATTCAATTTTATTCAGTCTTTACTAGAAATGACAAAATATGATATTATTTAATATATATTTGTTTAAAAAATTATTTTGCAAAAAGTTATATTATAGTGAAATAAGTTCATTTCTAGAATCGTTTTTTTTAAATGCAATATTATAGTAGCTGTGAAATCTTACATAACTAGTCATTATCATTTGAATCTGAAACTATGGCACCGTTGTCAGTTGAATCTGAAACTATGGCACCGTTGTCAGTTGAATGTGAAACTATGGCACCGTTGTCAGTTGACAAGGATTCTTCATCTGAAATTTTTACAAGGAAACAATTTCTATAAATCCCAAATAAGGTTGAACAACAATTGACAACTTCTATGTTGCCGAAATCTATCTTCAAAATAAATCTAATTTTCACCTACAATTTTCGAACAACCTTCGTACTTTTTGCTACGAAGCTGGATGACATGTATCTTGCATTTGCTTCATTCTTTTGGAGAAAAAAAACTCATTTTTGACACCATGTTTATAAATAACTATTAAACAGGTGACATTGCTTATTTTTATAGCCTACCGGTAAAAAATTGTTTTTGTTTCCATTTGAAACAATAAACTATTCACCAAACATGTATGCTGGCTATTTTTAATCATGAACACTTGAAAAATATGAAATACAAATAGCGTGTTCCTTATTTCAGGAAAGTTGATTCACCAGGGCGTAAATCGGGAAAAGGAGGCACTTTTCAGAACCCCACTCGTTGAATATTTTATTGTTATTTTAATAATTTTATATATGTTTTGATATTCTAAGAAACTTTTATTCGCCATTAATTAGTGCGTAAATGAGTGGTTAAGGATTTATGAAGGTTTCTTTAAGAATGTGAGGCACTCATTATCATGAAAATAGCGTTAGATTTACGCTCTGTGATTCACATAAAAAGGTAAATCCAGAATGTCATTGCATTTTTTATTCAAACGTTGTTTAGTACTGAAAGGTACTACTGAATTGTGGCGAATAATGATGTGTTTTAACTGGTTGTGATACGATTGAATATGTGATACGTTTTGAATTCATTTTTTTAAACATCTAGAGAAACGCAATTGAATTAAAGAAAGTGAGTTCAATTAAAAAAAAAGTTGGTTGAGATTAGGGCTTTATTCAACAGGAAGAACTCATAAAGTCTTAATATACAACACCTGTTCGTCCACCAAGCGTTTAATATACGGAGTATCTCAGGGAAGTTATTTGGGCCCCGTGGCCTTAATTTTTAGCATATCCAAGTGCTCTATTTGCTCTATAAGCCGATGATGGGCTTTGGCCCCTTCATTTATATATATAATCAATCTATAAGCCGATGACACCCAGCTATACTTATCTTGTGATCCATCAAACAAAGCAATCAATATTCAGATACATAGACTAGGAAACTGCATAATACATGTCAGAACGTTTCCTCTTACACATCAATGAAAAATCAACGACATTAAAACAGAGTTCATCTTAATTGGAAATGACCAAGAGTTAAGGAAACAGATCTGGACAATGTGAAAATTAGTGCTGGGAGATCAACTATAATACCTTCAGAAAAAATAATAAATCTGGGAGCAAATTTCGACAATAAAAATACATTTGAACTAAATCACATTTTCAGTATAGGCAAATAAATAAAACAAAGAAATGTTTAACATAAAAAAATCTATGATCCACTTTTTATAACCTTACACATCGACTATTATAACAGTATCTACATCAGCTTATCACAAAATCAGATACAACAATTGCAAAGGTTACAAAATACAGCTGCTCTTTCTTAAAATAACTACATTGTTACCATGCAGTTGAAACTAGAATGAAATATACAATCCTATCTCTAACATTTACGTATTTAAATTGTCAGATGTCAGATGCTATTATAGCTAAAATCAAGTATTACCAGCCAATTAGAAACCTTGCATCTCAAAAATAAAAAGTTCTAGCCGTCCCCAGAATCTTTCATATTTCAGCTACATAGCTCCCAAGATGTGGGACTCCCTTCCTGAGTGAATAAGAAGTGCTGAGTCACCTAATCCTTCTCAAAAGCTTTTAAGAACTCATCTCTGAAAGAATCATTGATGTGAATGGATATGACTGGGTTGTGTGTGTATCTACGTATAGTACTTGTTTTTTTGTTTGTTTTTATTGTAAAACGTAAGGGAGTAAATTTTACTTATGCTGACGCTCTAAAATTTTCTTTGATTGATTTATTATTTTTTGTCACTTTATTGTTGATCATTATACATCAATATATATAATATTCAATTAAAAAATGTTTTAGGTCGATTTTTATAAATATTTACAGATAAGTATATACATACATTTCTTTACAAAACATTTAATTATGTTGTTGGCTATTGCATTCCCTCCTTGACATAGAAGATGGGGTCCTCATGTCGGAGGATCAAGCCTCAATCCCAGCAGGTCCGGGGCCAAATTCCTCCATACATGCAAGCATGCCGATATGGTGTTGTCTCTGTGGTAACGGACAGTTTGGTGTTGGGTGTATACCGGGAACTGTTTTTGGAGTTATTCATGCAAATGTGGGGATTTGTTTGTCCTGAGCTGTGTTCTCGTATGCTGTGTTGGAGTGTTAGGTTCACTATTATTTATGTCTGGTGCTGGTCTATTGAGGATTTTGTTTTGTTGTCTGGTATTCGTGTGGCTTGTGTGTGCGCATGTTTGTTTGTGTTGTTTCATTGTTTGGTTTGTGTTCTGTTGAGGTGTAGTGTCCATGTTGATAGTGTAGGTGTTGGTGTTGTTGAAAATTGTTTGTGTCAACTGTATTTGTAGTATGTTTGAAATTAATCATTTTATGTAGTATATTTACATATTTATTACTTATTATGAATATTTCTTGTTTTTAAATAAATAACTTATGGTTACGAATGATGATAGTTGAAACATTAAGTATGAATCTTTGCGCGAGTCTAATTTTATTCTTAAGTTCCGTAGCAAAATATATTTTCACGCGCCTGGAGAAGACAAAAAGTAAAACTGTTGCATGCACTTATGCTATTATTTTTTCCTCAACTAGCTTAATTTTGTTTCTTTTTACATTCGAATCAATGTGAAAAAATTGAAATCATTAGAACTAATTTATTGATTGCACCAATTATTTAAATATTCTATAAATCACGACTTCCACAAAAAATCACTTTTCTCGAAAAATGTATTTTGTATATAATTAACATCTATGCTAGTATATAAATAAAAGATTTTAAAAAGTGGTGCAAATACATTTTAAAACATGTTTAAACTTGAACGAGAAACAGAAAAAGTTATTCAAAATAGATAAGATAGATAAAATAGATAAGATTTAAAACATATTTAAACTTGAACGAAAAACAGAAAAAGTTATTCAAAATAGATAAGATAGATAAAATAGATAAGATTTAAAACATGTTTAAACTTGAACCAGAAACAGAAAAAGTTATTCAAAATGGATAAGATTTTGGATCGTTCAGCAATGTTTCTTGAATGACTTGTTCCGAAAACTCAAAGTCAAAATCTTGATGGATTATTATGGTCACAAGGTACAATACAGCAACAAGGCTCAAGTGTTCGAAGAAATGCTGCTACATCCGATCACTCATTTTTATCCTAATGTGCCACTACTTCTTCATTGGGATGGGGAGCTTCTTCTTCTAGAGGAAAAATTGAAAAACTTCTTGATGTTCCTGCAATCAGTTGTGGTACTGGAGAATAACAAAGTAATGTTTCTCATATTACCTTGAACGATTAGAAAATAAAATCTTTAGTTAAGATATTAGTTTATGACACGACCACAGCTAATACTGGATTAAAAACAGGAGCTTATACTGTACTTTGATCGAAAAGAGTCCTAGTAAGGAAATAATTTTGGATTACTTGTCGCCACCATGTTTTTGAAATTACTCTTTCATCTGTCTTTAAAATTATGTTCCAATTAACTTCTGGGATAAGTATTAGATTACTCAAAAAACTTCAGAAACAATGGCATAACACTGATATGATTTATTTTTATAGACTTTCAGTAATAATTATTTGCATGTTACTCTGATGTACTCACTAGCAAGCTTCCTCATGATTGATTATCGAGAGTTACTTGAATTACGTATGCTTTTTCTAAGTGGATCATTTAATACAGATACTAAGTTTGGTGCCTCATTCGGTCGGCAATTTTCAACGGCTATTCATTGGACTTAGACGGATAGACTTGGTTTTACAGTAATTGCCTTTTCATTGGTTAGTGATGTACACATCATTTTTTTAATTGGTTATCTTTGGCCCATCCATTTATCAGCCAACGCAATTTATTTTGTATGTTTAGCATTGAACTATCTTCTCCTTGGCCGACTCAAAGGGTATATTTATATCGGTTATAGTTGGATCATTCAATTATCAGCCAACACTGAGGATTTTTAATAGGGTATCAACGGGATATTTTCATTATAGTCAACATTACTTTTTTTGTAACTGGTTATCATTGTTTCATCCATTTTTCAGCCATCTTTGACATTTTTATAATTGGTTATAAGTGGATAGTTTTTCTCAGCAAACACTGGATTGAGTCAGAACATCTCTCAATGAGCCAGCATTGGTTTATTTTGATTGGTTATCAGTGGCCTATTTTCAGTTCAAACAACATCGTGTTTTAAGTTGTTTATATTTGGTCTATCCTTTTCTCAGTCAGCTCCTGTTCATTTACAATTGGTTATCATTGAGTGGTCTTCTCTTATCCAACACTGGCTTAAGTCTGGTCATTCTTTTAATCAGCTAACACTGAACTATTTCAATTGGCTTGTTGTTTAAATTGCTTATTTTTCTAATTTATTATCATTTGATGGTCCTTTTCAGAAAAAAAAAATGGATTGATCAACTCTACCTTTTAATTTACCAACAGTATGTTATTTTCTATTGGCTATCAATGGGCCATCTTCATGTAAGCCAACAATGAATTTTTAATTAAATATTCATTGGATACTGTTGGCTTATTATGGCTCAATGTTTCATAGCCATCCCTGACCAGCTGCATTTTTGGCTAGTGGTTGGCTAGTCTACGGCTGGCAATCAAAATTTCTCAAAATCATGTCAGTTGATTTGAGTGGGCTATTCGTTGGCAAGTGTTGGTTTTAAGTGACCAACGAATATATTTTTAAACTAGTTTTACTCTTTTCATTAAATAAAAGACCATATAATGTTTTCAGCTATATATAGAGTAGACTATTAACTTTAATTTAAGCCAAAGCCGAGATTTTGTAAATGGTTGTTAATGGTGGGTTTGAATTTTTCATTTGTGCGTAACTGGATTATGGTTGGTTTCAATCGGCTGCATTATTGGCTAGCAGTTGGCTAGTTTACAGCTGGCGATCGAAATGTCCCAAAGTCAGGTCAGTTAGCTTGAGCTGGCTAATCGTTGGATAGTGCTTGGATAGTCTTAGAATTTATATAGTGCTTCCATAATTGTCTTCTCACAAATACATACATACATACACACATACATACAATAAAATGTTTTAAAATAAGTTAAAGAACGAAAGTAATTAATTGATATTTGGTACTTATAGAAAAATTATCAAAAATATATATTTTTTAAGAAGATTTTAATTATAGAAACATAGAAAAACAATAATAATGTAGAATCATTTTATAAATGACTCAACTATCTTGTATGCTGGCTGATAAAGGAGAAAACAAGTTGATTGTTCTATTAAAAAAATAAATAAATATTTATGAAATATATTAAGCTTCTTAATATATTTTCATGTGGATGATATTTTCCTTCATTAAAAAACTAATTTCTTATCATATCGAAAATATAATTCAAAATGCATTTAAGATAATAAATTGAGTAATAAAGTTTGGAATTACTTCGTTATCTAAATTATAACTCAATACACAATTTACACTTTTATTTAGAATCTCTCTGAGTTCACATTAAATAGTTGTATAGTCGATAACATTTTTAGCTTTATCTCTTTTACTGTGCGCCTGCATTGGAATAGTTAAAAACTTGAGATCATGGAACAAAGTTACCTCTGCTGTTGTAAAGATACTTAACATAATACTATAATTAGGTTCAGTTTTATAAAGCTTATGGTATGGTAGGGAGGTCTACAATATTTTATTTAAAAAAAAAGTAGAATACAAACTAAAGGCTCAGAATGAATTAGAAAGACCAGAGTGAGTGACATCTATTGGGAGTAATTAATATAATTTAGATTAGTTGTTCGGTTATAATGACATATTAATTAATGAAGACATTATTTTATTACAGCTACAATTATTTTATAGATGTCAAATACATCTATTTCTGGTTTTTTAATTTGATATTTGTTTAATAGTAACGACAATAGTGATATTAACAGAAACAAAAACAACGCCAATTCCATCTACAACAACAACAACAACTACAGCAATACCAACACTAACAATAACAAAAACAGTAACATAAATAAAAAACAACAACAACAAATTAAAAAAGTACAGCAACAACAATAACAATAGTACAAATAGGGACAGCACCAACAACAACAGGAACAGCAACGACAATAATATCAATATAAATAGCATGATGATATAAATAACAATATCAATAACAATACCAAAGGCAATACTAACAACAATAACAATATCAATATCTTGAACTATAGCAACCTTAATAGGAACATTAACACCAATAACATACCAATAGCAATATTAATTCCACCAATAATATGTAGCAACATCAATACCAATATTAAAATCAATAACTCTACATAACGCCGACCGTAATAGTAACATCACTAGCAATATTAACAGCAATAGCAACGGCAATAGTAATATCAATAGCAAAAACAACAATACTAATATCAAAAAGAATAGCAATATAATTACAAACAGTAATAACAATACCAACGCCGATTCTACTACATATAAATCCCTATTACGCACTACGTTCTCGACCCATCTTTTCTTGATACGGGATCAATTTTCATGTCGTTTGATCAATGTTAAAATAGTTTATCTCTGATCAACAAAGTTGATAAGAGATGAACAAAAGTTATGTCGATATCACGTCATGGTTGGTATCTGTGCTACCAATTGTGTTTCCAATAGCTTTTTGTAATAGTCAAAATTGTATGGCAAGTAACACGGGAGGCCTGTAGTAGAATCGGCGTTGGCAATACATATTGCAATATTGATAATAAAACAAATTAGTCGCAAAAACAATAGCAATATTAGTAGCGATGCCAATACCAATAACAATAACAGCACCAGTTAGAATAACAATGTCAATACCATTAACAATAACAACAACAACAACAATAAAACAGTTTTTAATAACAATAATGTTTCACCCTTTATCGTCTTATATTTTGTAAATTCAATTTAAGATTAATCATTTATTGAAATAAATGTTATAACTATCCAACAAATTGTTTGAAAAACATAAACATGTTAAAAGCAACATTGATAATGATATTAAATACATTAAGTATCCTCAATATCAATATTTGATATAGAAAAATGTTGATTTGATTTTTTTAATATTGTATCATTTCAAAAAATTATTTATATTGACTTGAACGGAAAATCCGAAAATAAACAAACTTTTTTTCACAGTTCTCTTGTTTTTCCCTCAAACAACAAAATAATGTTATCTTGATAAAATCACTATAATTTTTAAATTTTGTTGTTGTGCCCCAAATTTCAAGTAATTGTATTGATTTTCAATAAATAGATTGGTAAATAACTGCTTCAATGTAAACTTGGGATAATTTATAAGAAAAAAGTATTAAATCTGGTGAAAGATATGCTGATACAATTCTCCCTTTCTCTTGCCTCATCAACATCTTACAACACAAGATTTTATGATCTAGGAAGGAAATGAAATGTTTTTTCCACGTGATAAATTGATGAAAAGATGTTCGAACAAAACTGAACTATATCATGTATTTAAGAAGAAAAACATTTGTAAGACCCAAATATTCTTAAGAATAAAAACGTTCTTTTGAAAAAAACTATTTTAAGAAAGAAAACATTCTTAAAAAACAAAACATTCTTAAGAATTTGAAATAGTGTTAAGGATATAAACATTCTTAATAATAATAAATTTTCGACAATGAAAACCTTCTCAAGAATTAAAACCTTCTCAAGAATAGAAACATCTTTAAAAAACGAAACATTCTTAAGAACATAAGCATTCTTAATAACGTATTCATTTTTAAGAATTTACACATTCTTACGAACAAAACATTTTTAAGGAAAGAAACAACCTTAAGAAATAACATTTTTAAGAATATAAAGATTTTTAAGGAAAAACATTCTTAAGAGTAGAAACATTCTTAAAAACATAAACATTTTTAATAACGTATACATTTTTAAGAATATAAATATTCTTAAGAACAACACATTCAAAAAAACAACCTTAAGAAAAAACATTCTTAATAATATAAAGACTTTTAAGGAAAAACATTTTTAAGAATATAAACATTCTTAAGAAAAAACAGTTTTAAGAATAGAAACATTCTTAAGAAAAAAACTTTTTTAAGGAAAGAAACAACCTTAAGAAAAACATTCTTAAGAATATAAAGAATTTTAAAGAAAAAATTCTTAAGAATAGAAACATTCTTAAGAAAAAACAGTTTTAAGAATATAAACATTCTAGGAACAAAATATTTTTAAGGAAAGAAACACTCATAAGAAAAAAACTTCTTAAGAATAGAAACCTTCTTAAAAAATCATTTTTAAGAATAGAAATATTCTTAAGAATAGAACATTCCTCAAAAAAGAAACATTCTTCATAATAGAAACATTCTTAAAATTAAAAAAAATCTTAAGAATAGAAACATTCTTAAGGATAAAAAAATAAGAGCAGGAATTTCTCAATAATGAAAATATTCTTAAGAATAGAAAAAAGTAGAATACAAAATTTCAGGAATGAAACATTCCTAAGAATAAAAATCTTAAAAATAAAAAACATTAAAAAAACATAAATCGGCGATTCATTCGTGTCATAAAACCCAACAAAAATAGTTTCAAGCTTCCATCTTGACGCCAAAGCTGTGTAAAATATTTATTAGCCTCGGATATTAACAAAGATTTTGTCTGAATAGATTTTTGCTGGCTTAGTGGTTAGAGTAATCACTTTTTTATTTGCAGTTTGGTTCCAATTGATTTATTTGTCAAAGAGAAGGTCTGTTCATTGCATTGTGACTTCTGGCATGTGGTACGATACTTACTAAATAGATGGCAGAACACTAAAAATATTACCATATAGGATTATTTTATAAGTTTTTTTTATATATAATATATATAACTGCCACATGAGACCGTGCCGTAGTAGTGTATATGCATTAATTTTAAAATGATAACCAAAATATGTTATGATTTGGTGTCAAATATACAATCAAGGAAGAAAATGATAACGTCATCTGGTTTTTCTAAGCGGTCACATATTCAAGGGATGACCGCACTCAATGATACTTTGCTTTGCAGAAATACGATATATCGCGTTTTCAAATAAATTAGTTAGCGGACAACATGAAAACTCAAAACCAATGGCGTTTATGATCCTTCAACTTGATTAATTGTCGTCCTTGTAAGATGGAGTGATCTGTGATGTTAAATGCGGCAAGGCATGACAAATTGACTGCGGTCACAAGGGGAGTTAAGCATCCAGATTTTGCTGTCTATAATGACCGCACATACTTATATTACTCATCGCAGTATGAAAAAACTGCCACGTCTTTATAGTAGTTCTTAACAATGAGCGCAGTCGATGCTGCGAGAACTGGTGCTGCTGCTGCTGCTGCTGCGGTATTATTGCCCATTTTGTCGTACAAGAAGTAGCAATACACACCCGGAAGTCTATAGACACGCCTTTCATTTATCCCTCCACTCACCCTCCCGCAGGTAAATAATAGTTAATAGGAATTTGTTATAAAATTCTAATACAGTTGAACAAATTTTTCTTTATGAGAAAACAGAAAATAATAAAGTATTATGCGAATTACAATTTTGGGTTATGGAATGAACTTTTTTCTGTATGAAACCTTCGTACGTCAGCCAATGTAAATAATTTTTTATCATACTTACATAATGGACACACGTGCTTTTCCATACAGAAAAATACTTTTTGCTGCATAAATTAATTAAGCCTATGGTTTTGAAAGTCGTTAGGAAACGTAATTTTAAATTTAACATATGTATTTTTCTAATGTTTTGTAAATACTTCTAGGCTCTGAACAAATCTGTATTACACTTAAAAATGAAAAATGAAAACTATTGAGTTAAATTAAAATTTCATTTCGACCAACATGAATATTGGTAAGTCTTATCAACGTTTCCTAACGATCTTAAAAATTATAACAAAAAATATGAAAAATTAAAAAAAAATTAAAATAGAATAGTTCATTAAATTCAATATACATATAGCCTATATACATATACATACACATATATACATATATATGCATATATATACACATA
>JARUHE010368059.1:0-17452 GCA_031471125.1 Archaeomysis grebnitzkii
TTATTATATTATTATATTATTATATCAGTATTTTATTATATTATTATATTATTATACTAGTATATTATTATATTATAATATTATTATAATATTATATTTTTTTATTATTATACTATTAGATTGTTATATTGTTATATTACTATATTATTATATTAATATAATATTATATTATTATAGTATTATATTACTATATTGTTATATTGTTATATTACTATATTATTATATTAATATAATATTATATTATCATATTATTATCCTACTATATTATTAAATTATTATATTATTATCCTACTATATTATGCCATTACTATATTAATAATATGAGAAAGTCAAATTTAAAATCATAAATGTGCAAACAAATTGTTTATTTTTGGACGAGCAATTAAATCAATGAAACTGGATACTAATTAGTTAAAGTTTTGTATAAAAAAGTTTGCATGAGATGATAAAATTTATGTAATTTAAAGTGATACATCGATACCTTACATTTTTTCAACAGTTGTATTAATTGTAAACAAATTAAATTAAATTATTTTTAATTGAAAAAACTTGTCAACATTAAATTTATAAAATAAAAAAAAGTGGACCTATAGGAGAAAATATATGAAAATGTTTTATATTTCAGTAGGACAATAAAAATTCTATGGAATCGAGCACTGGGCTGTAGGCCTATTAAAGTGCTGAATATTGTCCTATATATTTATAGGGCACGGAATTTTATTAGTAATAAAAGAGATATGAAGCTGTTGTATATTAGAGCATCTTTATTCATGGGACTGCCTCATTTCAATTTAATAGTCTAAATACAGATAAAAAGTTAGTTTTCCTTTTTTATATAGTTTTAATTGAAATTATTTCGTTTTTAATAATGCTAAAAAAAGAATTATTGGTCGTATTGGTAGTGTTTTCTTTTTAGAATTGAAATTCATAGGAGTATTCATTCTCTTGTTTTCTTAAATACGTGAAACATTATTGTTTTTGTCATCTTTTTATTTGGTTATTATATGGGATATTATTTGTGGAAAATAAATTTACGTTACTCTTTTTTGTTCGTGTCTTATGTTATTATTTAAAATTATTTTTGATATTATTATATACAAATTATACATTTATTTTACCTTTCTTGCAATAATTAAAAGCTAAAACCAAACTATAAATTTTGCTAAAAAAACATAATAGTTTCTGTTAATTGTTGATCATAACTATGAATAGTTTTTTGAAGCTACTTTTTAACACATAAGCTGCTTCTTATAACACCTGTGATTTATAGTTTTAATTGCATACTCTTATATTACAACAGTGATACAAATTCAGTATGTACTTGTATAGATTATATTGAAGACATCCAAAATTTTGTTTTTTGCAGGTTTTACCTGCCATCATAGACACAGTTTAACTATACAATTAAGTATAGTTTTGCTATGGCTTGAAAAATAATTAAAATTTGTATTATGATTAAAACAAAAACTTTAACAAATAAACAAAAAAACGTCAAAACAATATTAAAACGAATAAAATTTCAAGATAAAAAATTAGTAATATTAATAATAATTTGAACATAATTATAAAGCAAAATTAAAATAATTAAGATTATTAAAAAAAATAAATGTTGCTTTAACAAGAATTTATGATTTGTTACTTTGATCTAATTTCGCAGAAAAAGTCTCAAAAATTCAAGAAAAATGTTGAAAAATGTTAATTAAAATCTTTAGAAGTTGAAATTAATTAAACAAACCAGCTTCTCTATCAGTGTAAATGTGTGATAGTCTTTGTCTATTGAGCGATGAAGTATTTTGAGTTTTTAATTTTTAATTTTTAATTTTGATGATCGAGATTGTAACATTTTTTAAAAAAGTTCAAGGAAGTTAGTAATGCTCAAGTCAATGTAAGTTAATTATTTAATAGAACTATGTAAATGATTTATAATGATAATTTATTATAAATTATGATGATTAAGATTTATAAATTATGATGATGATTACGATATTACACAATAGGCCTACCGATTACAAATAAAAATAATAATTATGATAATATATAATAGTGATTATAAATATGAGATACAGTATAGTTATGCTACTATAACATAATGTTTATAAACAAAGATGTGTATTATGTTAATATACAATAATGATAATAAATAATGATAGTAATTATGAGGTTTTACAATAATGATTATAATTAAGGTAACATAAAAAATGATTATACTTACAAGTGATAATTTTCTAATAAATAACGATAGTAATTATGGTAATATGCAATATATTATAACATAAAATAATGATTATAAATAATGATGATAATTATGGTATTATAAAATAATAATTATAATTTATGTTGACTATGATGATAAATGACAATGTTTATATGGCGATACACTATAATGACTGTACTCCATGATGATTATGATTAAAGTAATGACACAACATTATGATGATTGTGATCATGATCATTTTAAATCAGGTTATTTGTATTCCAACATAAATAAGAAGTTGGGACATAAACACAAACTTGACATTTAAATGTTATGTGAAAAACAAAAGTTTTTCAGGGAAAACATTAAAATAAAATACATTACCTCCTACTTTGATCTGGTAGAATTATCATTGTTTTAACGTACCTAAAATAAAATAAATGGTAAATATCATTTGAATCAACAAATCCAAAGAACAAATAACAAGAACTGTAGTAATAACAGTACTAATATTTATTTTAACAATACTAATACTATTAAAAACAATAACAATAGTTAGAATAAAGTAATACTAATTAGACACATTTGTTCGAGCAGTAATAAACAATTTATTATAATAGTAAAATTATTTTATAGATTTGCAGGTTATGCATAATTAACAAATATCAGTAGAGCTATTGTCTTATGTCTTTATATTTTTAGAATTTTTTCAATACTAAATGTAAGCTCTATTAATTACATTAACTTTGCATGTGTTATATATTTAATTTGTTAAACGCAAACAATTTTAAGACTTGTTATTATTTCAAATTTATTAAATATGTTAGCATTGTATTAAATCAAAAGTATTGATACTTATTTATTTTTAATTTTAAGTTGTCTAATTAATGATATATTTAAAAAAAAATGTTTTAAAGTTGTTTGGAGAAAACACTCAATAATATTAAAAAAACTGATACATTATATAGAAAAATGTTGATAAAATTAGCTAGCAGGAAGTAACTGTAAAAATGCCAATGATAAATTTGTGGTCAATGTTATTGGTCCTCATATTGGCACTATTGGCACCCTATTAATGGCACTATTGGCACCCTATTAATGATCTACTATAGCCAATGGAGCCAATATAGCAAAGCGATGGAGGAGGACGTCTTAAATGGGAAATTATTTGAGTTGTTTTTATTGGCTCCTAATGACTGGTAATTTAGAGTAATTTTATTTGGTTGGATGTTAAATATTTTTTGGATCATTTTTAGCTCAAAATACATTTCTTCAACGCAAGATTACTGTTGCCATAAGGTTCAAAAGACGTGTAATTAACATTGAAAGCAACCTTTAGTGAATATTATTACTTTTATTATTGAATATTATTTCGAGCTCTAAATTACTAACCAGACAAAATGGTAATTGCATAGTAAAACAAACACAACATTTGATAATGTGTATAGTTATATGCCAGTTAAACAAAATTATAGTCAGTATTAATTAACAGTATGAAAAATAAATTTTAGAGTTTAATATACGATGATAACAAAGAGTATGACGTTAGTAATAGCAATACCAACGCCGACTCTGTAGTAGAGTCGGCGTTGGCAGTACTTATAAAAAACAATATTAATAATAATACTATTGATAAATGTTTACCTTATTTTAGACTGTATTTATTCTACATACATATTTATACAAACAAGCCAATAAGTAATAGAAAATCCCACTATGGCAAATGCAATAACATATTTTTTAATACGTGCATAGTTCATAAAATAAAACATAATATAAAATATTGTTGTTTATCAAAATCTTAAAACACATTTGAAAATAATTTTATTGAAAGTATTAAAGCAAATTAAAATATAAAAACCATTTCAAATAATAAATATAGAACTGTAAAACTATTTAAAAACATATTTTTATAACATGTACAAACAAAATTATGTACAATTATAAAATTTAAAAAATATTTTCTCTCTTAAAAACTTGAAGAAAATAAATTTAGAAAGAAGACTTAATAGCATTCAAAAATAATAGAGGTCAAATAAATGTATAGTTAACTAAACTGATACCTTATACGAATGTTTATTTTAAATACTATAATTTTAGCAGTTTCAAAAAGTTAAATTTGATTGTCACTGGTAACAATTTAAAGTATTGCATTGAAAAGTCTACTTTCCAACTCATCGATGTCCTTGTACTTACGCACAAATTGGTGTTTAGAATCTGCCCCCAATTTTTGGACAATGTTCACGTGACATCGGTAGGTTGAAGTTAATTTTTCATGACACGATCTTTTCAAGTGTTTTAGTTTATTGTACAGTTGACTTATGTAGCTGTATAGTTAAAATAGCTAAGACTTATTTATTTTTGCGGTTTCAAGTATTTTAATTTTTGAAATGTAAAATATTTAAGTTTTTTTTCCCTTTTGTCGAATATCGTAACTTTTTTATATTGTGTGTTAATCTCAGTAATACATTCATTTATCTTACTTATATCTTACTTATATCTTACTTATATTACTTATAACATTAAGTTTTAATTGCATTTTATCGTCAGTGACATATTCTTCCACATCTGGGCCATTCATCAATCGACATTTTCATATGTTTGTTGCAAATTTTAATTGCAATTCATCTACTTCATTAATTTAAAAAGTGTCATTAGTTTCAACTTTAATAATATAAATAATATTATTAATGCTATTAAAAACATTAACAACATAACTAACGATATGCATGTTACGACTACAAAAAACACGTTTGAACTGAAAACTTAACCATATTCTTATGGTCACAAAACATTTCCTGATAAAAAAAAAGTGAAGACAAAACAGTTGAATGATTAAAAAAATGAGTAAAAAACAGTTGAATGATAAAAAAAAGTAGGACAAAACAGTTGAATGTAAATACAAAACAAATTTCAAAACAATCTAAAATTGTTTGAAAAAACAAAATTTTTCAGCAAGCACAAATTACATTTTTGTATGTTTTAACAATCTTTAAAGTCAGATTAAGTGTTGCTGTGCAATCAAAACAATTTCACAATTGTCTGAATGCATTGAAAAAAATACGCGATAAAAATAATTTTGTAATAAATAAACAAATGAATAAATAATTAAATGAATAAATATATAATATAAATAATTGTGTAGTAAATAAATAATTGAATTTATAATAAAATACATAAAGAAATAAATGAAAATAAATAAATAAACTAATAAATACTTAATAAAAACAATTTTGTAATAAATAAATAAATACACAAATTGATAAATAAAGAAAAACATCAATAAATAAATGAAAAATAAACGATGAATACATGTTTACATACATAAACACATAATACATATAATGTTGTAATAAATAAATAAATGCATACAAAAAAATACATAAACATACAATAAAAATAGTTTTGTTATATATAAATAAATGAATAAATAAAAAAAATACATAAACCCATATCAAAAAAAATGAATTGCATAAATAAATAAATACATAAATAAATAAATACACAAAAAATATACAAAATAATTTTGTAATAAATAAATAAATAAACAAATAAATAAATAAATACATAAACACATAAAAAAGTAATTTTGCAATAAATAAATAAATACATAAACACATAAAAAAGTAATTTTGCAATAAATACATAAATGAATGAATAAATAAACGGTTAGCTAAAAAAATTATGAAATAAATAAATATATGAATTAATAAATTAATGCATACATAATACATAAATAAACAATGAAAAAGTGAATAACAAAATTAAAATTATTTAATCCGGTTGATCGTTGTATAAGAAGAAATTCAATCTTATTGATTGAATAAAACCTTTAAAAATCATAATGATTTATTACTTCAAATTGTGTAAGACTTAAGGTTTATGTGTATTATGACATTAGTGTAATGTATCCCTATGTTGACATAAATATAATACAAATGTTCTATACTGATCCTTAACACTTTAACCGTTTCTTGTAACACCGGTGGTACATAAATCTAATAGCTTACTCCATCTTATGTTACACCAGTGATAAAAATTAAATTAGTTATGTTTTGAATACATTATACAAGTAACTATTTACCTGTATAATGCAATTAAATACATAACTAGCTTAATTTGTATTACCGATGTTACATAATATGGAGTAAGCCATTAGACTTATGTATCACCGGTGTTACAGAAACTTTTAAAATATTAAGAGAGATTTCAATCATGGGATGAAGATTTTATTAACTGTATAAGGTAATTAAAAACATAACTAACTTAATTTGTATCACCGGTGTAGCTTAATATGGAGTGAGCCATTAGACTTATGTATCACCGATGTTACAATAAACTGTTAAAATGTTAAGAGAGATTCCAATCATGGGATGAAGAGTTTATATTAAGAAACAGTTCTTTTATCTATGGGTTTACTCAGCTCCACATATCTGGTGTTCGCTTCCACTGAATCTTGGGTTGGCGGACCTATTGGGTGATCTAGAGTGAGGCTGAAAAATATTTTTTGAGTCGTTTACGAGTCTTCATTATATTAGTGTTCGAGCGAAGTTTTTATTATTGTAAAGTGTCTACGAGACTTTTTTTCAGGCGCTATATATATGAAAATATTAGTAATAGTATTACTGTTACTATTATTAATGTTATGCTAAGTATTGCGACGAAATGCATGTGTTCAATAAGGGTTGTATTCAATATTAACTTCAACTTAAATTAATCCTATAATGCAAGGTATGTTATTCAAGTTTTGAAAAGGTTGAATAAAAACTTTTAATAAAGATGATACATCACGTTCGGTTTTTTCTAAGGCAATCTTGACACACTTTCAATTTTTACTTTTATTTTGACATAATTTTCAATTTTTTTACTTTTATTTTTACATTATTTCAATTTATGTTATATTTATTTATTAAGCAAAATAAAAAAAATTAGAACTAATAAATTAAATTTAACTTTTAATTATATTTCAATATGAAATTGGAAACAATCGAGTTTAATTAACCAAATTAAGGCATTAATAAAATTTCTAATAAAATTGATCACAAATGAATCGGTCATTGCATTTGTATCACAATTAACCCTTTCAGCTCAATTAATTTTTCCATAACAATTAAAATACATTGAAGTTAATATTTAAATTAATCTTTACCGTATGATACAAAATATTTGTTTCGTATACTAAATGGTTAAAACAAATGATAATAATGTCTAATTTGTACATTGAGAGAGCTCATATTGAATTTAAAAGTGGTCAATTTTTTTTCTGAATGCATAATTAACCTATTAGTGCATGAATGATACGTTAAGGGCTTTCTAATGCTACTTCAAGGTAGTTTAGTCTCTATTGCAATAATTTGTTAATTACAGTGTATTGGATTCAGGTTTGCTTGAAATGCTTACAAACTCAATTTGATTCGCTTAATCAATCAGTTTAGTTTCTGTCAAAAAGTTAAATTTCTTAAAACTATTAAATACGTTGACTCATTCGTTTAAACCTTATTCTATTTTCTTAATTCTACTTTTTACGTACTAATACGATAGAAGAAAAATAATAAACAACATAATTAATAAATTATTATTTTATAAATATATTAATAAATAGCCTGTGCTGTACTCTGTGGACGCTCAGCACAACAGTATAAACTAATACTAAATGGTTGGATCACTTATATCTGTATAAATACATTGCTCAATAAAAATATACATTTTTTATTATTTTTATTATTATTATTATTTTTATAAGTATGCATATGATGTGAAGGAAGATTTCCATTATTGCCTTCAGTCCATATTTAGCTCTTCAAACCACGTGCACAATGGGGATGATGCAGTTGGATGAAGTTCCTTTGTACACGAAGTTTTAACTCTAAAATCTGGACAGCTGAGGGTGGTACTTGATAACTTCCTTCACATTGTTGTACACAAATGCATAAACTAGTGTGCTCCAGAGTGTGATTTATCATTACAACTAGGTATATATGTTTTGAAATAATATAAATAAACATGATGCTGAGAAACTTGTAGAGATTATCAATATTGTAAAAACAGGATGTTTAAATTTTTCTTAAAGTTATCAATACTGTAAAAAACTGATTGTTTAGAAACAACAAAGTTCGAACTTTTCATTTCACTGTTTTTGTTAATGAGATTTGAAAAATAATTACTCTACGTGATGTAAATATTTGGATTAAATGTTTGAATTGTTTTTGTTTGTTTTAAATAATTCAAAATTGTTTGATTATTTTTTGATGTAGAAAAAAATGATAAAAACTGTTAGAGATTGTCAACTCACCAGGATAATTGAGAACCATTTATGTTTGAACAGTTGGATGAAATGGAAGTGAAGGACAAGTCATGTAAATAAAAATAAAAAAAAGCTAAAACACTAACATATATTATAAAAAAAATATTGTTTTTAAAAAGGGAAAAGTTTGTTCAATAAGTAGTCTGAAATTGGGGTGCAAATGTTGAAACAATTAATTTGTGAAATAATAGAAGATATATATTCCAAAATACAACTGACATAACAATAGGTACAAACAATAGAGACTTACAAACCACAAGCAAGGCTAAATATATATTAATAGTGATACATAATTTTCTATGGAAAACACTTGCAAAAAAATAAAAAATTATCAGCTTTAAAATGCAAAGTTAAAACAAATGAATAATGTTTAGAAATTGTTGCATATTAATATTTTCTTTTTTAAAAACTATCCAAACGTTTTTTTTTATTAAAAATATTATCACAATATCTATAAAAAATATTAATGAAATATTTAAGGAAATAATAAAATATATCAAAATACAAATAGACAAACATTTTTATTATTTTGAAAGTTTATAAATAAAAGAAAGCAATAAAGATATTTGCTTAATATATGTTTCATCGTCTCATTAATAATAACTATAGATTATTGGATCATTTATTTTGAATAAACGTAAAAAAACTGAAACATTTTTATTGTATCAACAATTAAGATGGGTTTTTTTCATGGTATAAATTCATAACAATTTGAAAGACGAAAAAATACATTGCTGAAACAATAATATTGGTAGGGGATTTTTTTTAGAAATATGAAATTATATTTACACAATTGAGAATATAAATTTTATTTTTTTAAATTATTAAATGTGTTTATTTCTGCAAGGTTATATAATTATATATATAGATGCAGTTCAAGCACACCACTTCAACTATTATACATATAGATAGGGTTGAAGCACACCACTTCAACTAGAATGGGTTAACATCAATATGATTTTGATCCGCGGTGGATGTTATGTGTTGAAAATTTTCCAAATCCAACTCGGAACTATAACGTTGACTAAACTCTTGAAAACATATCTATTTATAAATGAAACTCACTTAATGTGATTCAGGCGGAACGTTTAGAACCTTTAACAAAACTACTGCCATAAGCTATAACAATAATAATAACAATATTTTCTTCTCTTGTATAACGCTCTAAAGTGTCAAAAGACACTTTCCAGGGTGCTTCACACAAGTACTACAACCAAAATTCAAAAATACACCCCGCAATCATACTAAAAACAAACCAATACAAATGTTTACCACATGACTAAAATTAATTAACAATAAAACTAAAATTGTAAACCAAATATTAACTTTAAGAATTTTAAATATTCTACAATTTACATAGCCGTAAATAAAGTTCTAGACTGTGTAAAATTCGAATTGCAAATGTTATAAACATAAATATAAACATAAACATAAGCTACATTTTGTACACAAATCTTAAAATCTATAATATTATTTTAAGTTATATAGACATAACTGTTGGAATATACAAAAAACATCCTATACATAAAAACTGAATAACTAGAGTATACCACAAAATAGTGAATTTAAAATGAATATAAAGTGTAAAGTAATTCCACGTTTATATAAACGGCTATAACAAATTAGTTCTTATTAAAGTGAAATAAACATTTAATTTATGTACTGTATGTGTTTACATATCTAACATACACCCTTGTACGAGATTCTACAATTGTTTAGCCATTGCAAGTTTAATACTGGTGTAAAACAATTTATTTTCAAGAATGGAACAGCCCTTCAGTATTTAATAATTGTATTCTGGCGAATTCATTCTTGGTTCATGCATTCTTAAATATATGTTGCCAGCCTGAAGAAGTGAACAATAGTATAAATTTCAGCAAGAAACATTTTTTTATAAATTGAATCTTGTGCACAAAGTTGATATTTGACTTGCGTTTTCCCTTTCCATCTTTGTATCACTGTTCACCTTTATGATATTTGACTAAAGGTTAACTCCCCAGCAGCCTCTTTGCTCTTTGCAAACTTTCTCTATAGACTTCTTCTACAATAGTCAACCACTGAGAAAGTCTAAAACACAGTTCGATTCGAGTTTGGACCTGACATTTTATAAATTTTCTATTTTTTTTATTTAAAACTGCCTATCGATATGTTTTTTGTTTTAGGTTTGTAATAGTTTATGAATACAATTGTTTTAATAAATATTTGAAGCTATTTAATTGTTGATGGAACTTTTATATTTTGTTTCACTATTTTAAAATTTTAGATTCAAGTTACTTGAAGACACAAAATGGGTTATGCATACAATGTTTTTGAGACGATTTCGACCAAAGGATTGATTTGGCTTAACTGTTTTAACTAAACAATTGTGAATTTAAAGAAGTTTTATCCAAATCCAAAAACAATTGGGCATTATGGACCATTTTTTCAAACTTTTATAACTTCAGTCTATACAGTTTGGAAACCAAAACAAATTGCTTATGTCAATATAATATATTTTTGTAAATACAAAAAAGTGCATTTAAATAAAAATATTTTTACATTTTAAAACATTTGTTTCTATTTTTAAAAAAAATGTAAAGGGCAACGTGGACAAAATCAAATCAAATCAGATACGAAGTTTGTCCGGCGCAAAAAAAAAGTTTTTTTGGGATTTTGTTCATCTGAGCCATTTAATAAAGCCTCAAACTTTCTTCTTCTTAAGAAGGAGGAAAAGAAAGAAAATTTGGGCTCAGTCTAAATCCTTGTAAAGATCATCGCCAACTTTTCTTCTTTTATTTCGCAGGTTTTTCAAATGTCAATTTATGGCGATCATTTATGCAGTAATCGACCTTACAATTATATGCACTCATGTACATGCACACGCACACGCACATACACATGCATATACACATGCACACACATGGGAGTATACATACAAACATACATCGACGTAAAAATTGTCTTTTTAAAGGTTTTCCAATAAGATCGGAAGCTATCATCAACTTCCGATTGTTTTCATCTCCACAAACAATAAAAGTAGATCTGGATTTAAAATAACTTTTTATATAAAAAGTTTGGGATGTCAGAAAATTTTATTGATAAAAACATATTTTATGTTATTCGAATTGCGAATACTTTTTTATTATTCTTTGGTGATAATAAAAAACAAATCAGGCAACGGCAACATAGAATTATTCAAATTGTTATTTGATTTTATATTGATATGATCATCGATCAAGATGTTTGCAGATTATTATATGAGTTATGTTTATTAGATAAGTAACATAAAAACGTATGTTACCAAGCTAGGCCAAACATTGGTGATGTTCTACCAATGTTATTTAATAGTATAAGCTTTGTTTTTATTAGTTTACTGGTTTATTTATTTTTTAATTACTTGTTTATTCTCGAATTGTTGGTGTTCAATGTTTGGCATTTCTTTCTTATTTGTTTATGTTGAAAATAACACAATTGAAAAATGCATTTTATAGAAAACACATTTACATAATAATGAAATAACTTGATTCAATTACAAATTTTACAACAACTTAACATCAAGCTACCATCAATTTTACTTAATTCCTAATATCATATATCAAAGCAAAAAATGAAATGTGAAACAACTTCACATTGCCAAAGTAAGTTCGCTGCCAGACGTAGAACAAACATAAACACCATGACAAACAAATTTCGCTGCCAGACGTAGAACAATTATGAACACCATGACAAACAAATTTAATCCGAACTAATATTTGAACTAAATCACCAATTCGTTGTTTTCTTAATAATTTACCGCCTCAACAAAGATCTGAATAATCCTTTGATCCGAGAAAAAGCTAACTTTGAAACCCAATCAACTTAGGCGCGTAAGGCGATCGGATCTGCCGTAGGCCTAATGTAATCGTTGTTCTGGAGGAAAATTTGTTAATTAATACCTTAGATAAGACGAGTTGGCGATCAAGTGAAGAGAAATTAATTTTCAATGATAAAAACTCCATTATGAAACATGAATATGTAGTAAAATTAAATTTAAAAAACAATTTAGGGAGATATCATTTTACATAAATAAAATAAATTTTCAATAATAAAAATCAATTATAAGAATTTAAATTTAGGCTATAGTTTAATTAAATTGTTGATACAGTTTTTAATGAAACATAAGGTAAACTTCAACAATACAAGTTCAATTATATAAATTTTAACCTATAGGAAAATTCAACTTTCAATAAGTCTATAATTAAATATAATAAATCCATTTTCAGTAAAACAAAACGTTTGCTTATACATTTTTAAAATTAATAAAGCTTAAAGATTAAATAAAATAAATTCATTTGAGAAAAATATATTGCAAAAAACAAAAAAAAATGGAAACTAGGTTTTAAAGTTAAGTTGTTACTACTTCATGGAAATAATAATACTAATAATTACATAATAATTACATGTAATTTATCTAATACGCGTACGCACTTTACATTGACAAAGTCAGTCAGTAAAAGAATGATATTTAATGAATTCTGTGAAATTTAAAATAGATAAGAGACGACTTTAATGATGTAAGTGACTTTATGTATACAGGCAATGAATTCCATACAATTGGTCCTGCATGAAAAATGATATTTTGCCGTAATTGATTTTAATTTTTGGAACTGCAAGGCTTAGAGATGAACAAGATCGGTGATTTGTATTATAAAATATATGTTAATGTTATCAGCTAGATAAAATGGGGCGATATTGTTGAGACACTTATAAATTAGTGTTAGTATCCTAAACTGAATTCGTTTACTAATGGTTAGCCAGTATAGTTGTTGAAGAATGCGAGCTATATTAGTAAATTTATGGGTTCTTATTATAAGTCTAGCAACATAATTTCGAAGTCTTTGTAATTTATTGATAAGTTTGTGCGAGAGATTTATATTTCAACTATTGCAGAAATCATAAACGTTTCATTTTATAATGAACAAACAGTTTTTTGAAAAAAAAATTAGTGGTTAGATTTTGTGAACAATTTTCATGGAACAAAACGAAACATCCAAACTCCCAAGATGGTTATGAATACTTTTCTCAACAAACGGATCTTCGACCATGAAAACAAATACAAAAAAATGCACAAAACACATTGGACTTGTCACACAACTGTAAATAAATATTAATGGATATAATACAATGGTGTTTCTATAGCGCGGAATTAAATATAATTTATCAGCTACGCTTTACAAAAATGAAACAAAATATATGACAAAAGAACTAATACATAACAAATAACATTTGCTAATTAATAAACAAAACACATGACAATTAATATCTGTGAAAAACAAAACACATATTGAAGGTATACAAACATTATTGATAAACAAATATAATTTAGCTTTTTACATCTTTCGTTTTCATATTTTCATTGTTAATGCTCAATATGTGTAGTTGTAAGAGCAAACAATACAATATAATTGATCAGTATTAAAATAAACATTAAAGAAAAATTGATATATAACAATAAATACAAACTAAAATTATTAAACAACAATACATAAAAAGGTTAATTGATAAATACCAACAAATATAAAGGATAATTGGTAAATACTAGGACATAGAAAGATTAATTGATAAATACCAAGAAATAAAACAGCAAAACTGATAAGCAACCAGAAATGAAAAGGATAATTGATAAATAAAAGCACATAAGGACAATGGACAAACAACAAGAAAAAAGGAAAATAAATAAATATCAAGAAATAAAAAAGAAAATAGACAAACAACAAGAAAGAAAAAAAAATGAATAAATATCAAGAAATAAAAAAGAAAATAGACAGATAACAAGAAAAAAAGAAAATGAATAATTATCAAGAAATAAAAAAAAATGGACAAACAACAAGAAATAAAAAATAAAATGAACAAACAACAATAAAAAAAGAAAATGAATAAACATCAAGAAATAAAAAATAAAATGGACAATCAACAAGAAAGAAAAAGAAAATGAATAAATATCAAGAAATAAAAATAAAATGGACAAACAACAAGAAAAAGAGAAAATGAATAAATATCAAGAAATAAAAATAAAATCGGCAAACAACAAGAACAAAAAAATTGATAAACAAACACAAAGAAATAAGCTGAAGATGTCATTTTCTGGAAGGAAGAGAACGAAGGCTGTTCGAATTAATCCATAAATCTGGAATTTAATTACCAAAGTTATAATAGGCAGATGAATTATTCCTTCGATTCACCTTCGTCAATTGATCTCTCGCTTATTTACATTCACTTCCTCCCATCGGCAAGATGGGGAGACTGGTCTCACATCCACTTGTGGAACCGATGCGATGATAAACCTTACGATCATACAACCATTACGGTGGTATATCATTTGTCATTGGAACCATTACGACGGTATATCATTTGTCATTGGAACCATTACGATGGTATATCATTTGTCATTGGAACCATTACGATGGTATATCCTTCGTCATTGGAACCATAACGATGGTATATCCTTCATCATTGGAACTATTACGATAGTATATCCTGCGACGATGGTGTATCCTGCGTCATTGGAACCATTACGATGGTATATCCTTCGTCATTGGAACCATAACGATGGTATATCCTTCGTCATTGGAACCATAACGATGGTATATCCTTCATCATTGGAACCATTACGATGGTATATCCTGTGTCATTGGAACCACCGTGGAACACCGTAGTCGATCGTAGAACCACTGCATCAGCACAGTCTTCCAATATAGAATCAATTGAACAGTGTATTAAATCATCATCAAGCCATAATGCATGTATATGCTTTCAACATGAAACCATTGCAGTTGTGTACGCTGCATCTTTCATCACCGAGTCACCAATGACTTACACCTTTTTCTCCATTCATCTATCAATGTTAAACGTTCGTCGAAAATATAACCACCGCTTAAGCACATCCTTCATATCTGTATTTTTGAATTCCATGGTAGCATATCATTTATCATGCAAACAACGTGATTTTAAGTATATATTGAAAAACATACACACACACACACAAACATACATACATACATACACATTCATTATTTTATAGCGCTTTGGTCATTAAATATAGAGCTTTGGACACATACATTACAAAATCTTTAAAATTAAAAAAAATATTGATAAATCAAATTACGCTAACGTGTAATCAAAAGAGAAAAACTACATTAGCCTTGGCCATCATCTAATATATCCATTACCACAATTAAATTGCATTTATTAAATATGTCTGCATTATTAACAGCAATAAACAGACACACAATTACCACAATTAAATTGCATGCAGTAGTATTACATTTATTAATTATGTCTGCATTATTAACAGCAATAAACAGACACACACAAAGAACTGCAGAGACTAAATTAATTGTAATATCAGCTTAGCCTATATAAACCTGTTTTATTATGTTGCAAAAAGACTATTGCTAATTCAGATGATATGCCGGTAGTATTTTATTTTAAATTTGTATAAATGTTGATGGATGTTCCTTTAAGATTATAAATGTTTCAAGGCAGGTGCATAGAGAGTTAAGTAAACATGTACCGTAATAATGGTGGAGTTTTTTGGTAACGTTTTGGTATTATTAGTAAAAACATGATAAATAAAATATTTATTGATGTCTCGTGAAGATGAACAGGTTTAAAACTTTGGTATGTGTTTATTATCACAGCTGGTAATTTCGAGGAATGATGGGCGGCTACATAAGGAGATCGTCTATGGGTTAAACTTAGAAATAAACCTAATTCGCATCTATTATAATTCACTCTAAACTATCATTGATAAAAGAGCCAGGCGGTGTTCTTTTGAAGTATTACGTGTTAAGGCCTTATGTTGTTGGCAAATTATTATAGCTCACGTCATTTGATATGGGTTGTAATATTAATGTTGATATGTGAAGCGGTGAAAGAACAACGAAGATTTTTTAAATTCGTTATTCAACCTTGTATGTTATCAATATTAAGCTGTGCCTAAAAAACAGCTTTAATAATTATCCTTTGACTGTTATTGTTGTTGGAATTGTTGTTGAGGTGGTGGATGGTTTGTTGACTGTATTATCATTAATTTTGCTGTTTTTTCAAAATAATTAAAAACATAATTTTACGGAAATATTTCCTTAAATATAGTAATGTATTCGACATTTAAACAATTTTATAAACTTTTTTAACATACAAACACAGTTTTCAATACGTAGCATTTAATTGTGCTTGTCTTTAAATATTTACATGTATTTAATTATTAAGTGTTTTAATAAGTTGATCTAAAAGATTTTAATACATGTCTTTAAGCTAATCATTAAAACATGGTTTAGTATTGAACATATGCTAGCAAATGCATTTAAACGGAAATCTTATTTCCTTTAAACAGCCGCAGCTTGAAATTGTTTATTCTTGAATAAGTTTTCAACATTTACTACGCAGAAAAAAAACTGTACCACCTCATTGAATAAAGCATTTGCAAAAAAAAATAATATTTGTCCAACCAGGCGAGAAAAAAATGACGATTATGGTTGTCGTTTATTATTTAGTGAATGTGAAGATTAATTCAATACGACTTTCATTATATTTTAGTCGCTGAGGCAAAGTTTGTTTGTTCATACATTTGTTGCGTTTGCTGTTTAATCTAGATCGATCTGGATCAATCCAGATTGAACAACACACACAACCCTTCAAAGGTAAAAGCAAATTTTTTTCACTAAAATTGTTTTCAATAAATTACCTTGAATTGTTTTAAATGAATTACATTAAATTGTTTTCAATAAAGTACTTTGAATTGTTTTAAATAAATTACCCTAAATTGTTTTAAATAAATTACCTTGAATTGTTTTAAATAAATTACCATGAATTGTTTTGAATAAATTACCTTAAATTGTTTTAAATAAATTACCTTGACTTGTTTTAAATAAATTACCTTAAATTGTTTTAAATAAATTACCTTAAATTGTTTTAAATAAATTACCTTAATTTTT
>JARUHE010368170.1:0-17451 GCA_031471125.1 Archaeomysis grebnitzkii
ATTTTAGATATTGTAAATAATGTATAAATAATTTTAGATATTGTAAATAATGTCTAAATAATTTTAGATATTGTAAATAATGTCTAAATAATTTTAGATTTTGTTAATAATGTCTAAATAGTTTTAGATATTGTTAATAATGTCTAAATAATTTTAGATATTGTAAATAATGTCTAAATAATTTTATATATTTTTAATAATGTCTAAACAATTTAGATATTGTAAATAATGTCTAAATAATTTTAGATATTGTTAATAATGTCTAAACAATTTTAGATATTGTTAATAATGTCTAAATAATTTTAGATATTGTAAATAATGTCTAAATAATTTTAGATATTGTTAATAATGTCAAGAAATGTAGATATTGTAGATAATGCTAAATAATTTTAGATATTGTAAATAAGGTCTAAACAATTTTAGATATTATAATTAATGTCTAAACAATTTTAGATATTGTTAATAATGTCTAAATAATTTTAGATATTGTTAATAATGTCTAAATAATTTTAGATATTGTTAATAATGTCTAAAATAATTTTAGATATTGTTAATAATGTCCAAATAACTTTAGATATTGTTAATAATGTCTAAATAATTTTAGATATTGTTAAAAATGTCTAAATAATTGTAGGCATTGTAAATAATGTCTAAATAATTTTAGATATTGTTAAAAATGTCTAAATAATTTTAGATATTGTTAATAATGTCTAAATAATTTTAGATATTGTTAAAAATGTCTAAATAATTTTAGATATTGTTAATAATGTTCAAATAATTTTAGATATTGCTAACAATGTCTAAATAATTGTAGGCATTGTAAATAATGTCTAAATAATTTTATATATTGTTAATAATGTCTAAATAATTTTAGATATTGTTAATAATGTCTAAATAATTTTAGATATTGCTAACAATGTCTAAACAGTTTTAGATATTGTTAATAATGTCTAATTAAACAACTTTGTTCAAAAAACCTTGAGGAATCTCTCCAAACCAAATTTAGACATCGACGATGCCAGCGCCGGAAAACGTACAAAAACTCAATTTTACCTCCCGCCCCTCTTTGTTGATTGGAAAACAATGACGTGATTAAGAAACCGAAGCACGAGGGTGTTTGGTGGCAACAATAACCAATGCAAATCTGCAGGAGAGCAAATGTCTATGAACGACAATACCTAAATGAAGCCTAACTGCGTGAAAATATAAGGAAACCCAACCCAACAGAAGGTCCGGCTAATTCCGGGTACTCATGATTGGGTACAAATTTATGGAAATTTATTCAAATTATATTTTATAGCTAACGATTTAGATATTCTTTGGTGGGTGGTGGTTGAAAAACATAATTAATTTTCGTTACAGTAAAACTCCTGAAACGTAGACCGAAATGTTGCTTACGTTATAGAAAGAATCTCCGTTTCAGGCATACCGATTTAACACCGTTACCCCTGCTTTTATGTCACGTTTTCTTTTTATACATAGAAATGACGTGGTCGTTTTAGGATTTTTTCGTTTAATGATTCTATGTTATAGGAACTTTCTACGTTTCATTATTCTACGTTTCAGGAGTTTTACTGTATTTCAATCGATATATTTTTTTTATAAATTTAAAGTTGACAGAATAAATGTGGAGGAATAAATATAAAGAAAGGAGAGAATAAAGATAATCAAATAACTATGGATACAAAAGAGAAAGATGGCGAGGGAGAAGATGAGCGAAAAAGGATGAAGAGGACAAATAGAGAAAGAACAACATTAGTAAAATTGATAGAAAGTAAAACACTGGAAAAATAAAAATATAACAAGAAGAAGAAGATGAGAGAGAGAGAGAGAGAGAGAGAAAGAAAGCAAAATATAGAGAAAGATATATAGATAGATAGAGAGATAAAGAGAGAGATAGAGATAGAGAGATAGAGATAATCAACGGAACAATCAATCCAAAGACCATTAAATAAACATTAAACGTTGGAAACGAGTCTTAAAATAGGTTCTAGCCACTCTGCCACTTTCGGGGGAGAGTAACGTTACGCAATTTGTTGGGCCTAACGCCGAGGGCTGAAAAGTAGAGCTGTTGACCAAACAGTTCAAGTGTTCATTACACAGTACTTTGTCTAGGTTTAGGGTAAGGTATTGCGCATAAACATGCGAAGATAGACGAGTACACAGTGTTAGGACAGTTATATTTTTAATTATCTAGTTTTGAAATTATTTATATTTAAATAAATTTTAGCATACTTTATTAAGTGAGACGGATATTTCAGTATAGTGATCTATAGAAACTGAACATGGTGAAAGGAAAGAAAAGAGAGATAAACGTATAGATAGACAGATTACATAGGAGTCAGTGAAAGCATAAAATATAGAAGAAGAGAGCGAGATAGAGACAAAGATGGGAGAGCGAGATATGGAGAAACAGACGTGAGAGAACAAACAAGAACATCTATGAAGCATATTGTACAGACAATTGTTTAAAAGTTTAACAAAAGTATGAGAAGCCAGACTGTACAGGCCTACCTAGCATTTTTGTTGAGTACTTGTTCTTTATAATGGATTTGAAATAGTCATTCAACAGGAAACAAAAAATAAAAGTAAGATAATGCTTTGTATATACAAATTTATCCAACTAAAGTCAGTTCAAACAAGGTAAGAAACTCGGTTAAAATCGGATACATCATCAACAGCCATAAAATCAATAATAATAATAATTAATAAAAGTAATCTTAACAGTTAAATAAAAAATAAAGAAAGTTAATGTAAATAAAATAATCATCACCCAAACAAATTACTCTGAAATTTGAACTATCCTTACAAATCAATTAAAATAATTAAATTATTTTTAATTATGTAATAAACAAATAATAATAATTTGCAATAATTAAAATATATAATAGTGTTAGTAAATAATCAACAGCAAATCATAAGTCAGTGGACTCGACATCCACTCGGTCTCTATGACCTTCTTGCCCTGTGCTTTGAGTAGAGAGAGAAATACAGAGGAAAATAGAGAGCGATTTGTTTGTATTGAGAGAGTGACTTCATAGGCTTTCTCTGTTTCCAATGAATCATTGCGGTAATTAATCAACAATGATAATGATAATATAATTTTAAACAGATTTTTGGTAATTATTGTATTTTTTTAACCTTTTGAAACGTGTTTGTTGTTATTATTTCATCATAGTTTCTACTATTATCAGAATTTTAATATTGTAACAATATTTTTTATCAGAATTATCAATATCGATTTGTAAATATAAATATTAATATTGATAAATCCTAAATAGACTTAGTATAATTGTTAGTAATTGTGTTATTACTATACAATTACTGAAGCTTTGATCTGTGTAATTATTATCATTATAGTTATAAAACAAAGTCTATTTAATAATATTTCAGTGATAAATAAACAAGAAGTATTATTAATAAATTAATTCAGTTACAACGCAGTAGATAGACAGAGTGAATAGCTACAACGTATTCAATATTGCTATAACGTCACAAAGTACGTTAGAACATGTTTGAACAAGTTTCACTTGTATCATATCACATCCTTGTACAACAAGCAACAAGGCTTACACTTTTAATTCTTGTGTGGAACAAGTAAACAAGTAAAACGTTTTTTTTATCAGGCACTTGTGCTTAGTAGAGTATCCAGTTATTTTTTATATTTTATACAATAGTTAAGTTGGCAAAGAGTGAAGAAATATTCAAGGTTGATTTGGCGAACGAGTTTATTCATGTATCTTTCTGATTCACCAGAGTGTTCGAAAATATTGATCATAGTGATTTAAACTAAGCAATGATAGTTGTTACAATAATAATGAAAAATATAATAATAATAAAAATATAACAATAATAATAGTAATAACAAACGTAATAACAGTACTAACAAGACATAATAACAACATTAATAATAAAAGAACATAAGAACAATAATAATGGAAAACGTAATAAAAATAATAAAGAGTAAACATAATAACAATAATAGTAAAAGCAGTACTAACAAAAACATAATAGAAAACGTAAAAACAATAAAAATAAAGAAAACAGAATAACAATAATAATAAAAAACGTAATAACATTAATAATAAAAAAACATAACAGCAATATGGTTCTGAAAACAAAAACCATTTTTTAATTTCAAAAATGATTAAAACAAACTACATAATGATAATAACAATACAAAATACAAATAATAATAACAACAATAATAAAAATACAAATGATAAATAATAATAATAATAATAGCAATACAAATAATAAATAATAATAATAATACAAATAATACAAATGATATATAATAATAATACTAATAATACAAATGATAAATAATACTAATACTAATAGCTAATACAAATGAGAAATAATAATAATAATACAAATAATAATAATAATAATACTAATAATACAAATGATAAATAATAATAATAATACAAATAATAATAATAATAATACAAATGATAAATAATAATAACATCAATAATACAAATGTTAAATAATAATAATACTAATAATACAAATGATAAATCATAACAATAATATAAATAATAATAATAATACTAATAATACAAATGATAAATAATAACAATAATACAAATAATAATAATAATACAAATAATACTAATAATACAAATGATAAATAATAATAACATCAATAATACAAATGTTAAATAATAATAATAATAATAATAATACAAATGATAAATGATAACAATAAAATAAATAATAATAATAATACTAATAATACAAATGATAAATAATAACAATAATACAAATAAGACTAATAATACTAATAACAATATAAATGATAAATAATAATAATAATACAAATAATAATAATAATAATAATAACAATAATAATAACAATACAAATGATAAATAATAGCAATAATTATTCCGAGATTTTGTTGTTAATTAGAATGCAAATGTAAGCAATTTTTAAATAATATTTTTTTTATTTTTTTCTTATAATTTTTTATTTTTTTATTTTCTTCCAACTTTAAATGTTGTATGTTGCTCATCATCATTATAAATTATATTATTATTGCTATTATTAGTGGCAATGATATAATTATTAGTTTTATTATTGTTATTGTATTATAATTATATTCTTATTATTATTGGTATATATATTAGTATTATTATTGGTGTATTTATTAATATTATTGGTATATATATTAGTATTATTATTGGTATATTTATTAATATTATTGGTATATATATTAGTATTATTATTGGTATACTGTATATATTATTATTAATATTGGTATTATACTATTGTTGTTATTGTTTTTGGTATTGATATTATCATCATATTGTTATTGTATTGTTATCTTGTTGATGTTATTAGTAATATATTGTTAGTTTTGTTCCAACTTAGATAACAAAGATTATTCTGCCTTGTGTTCCATTATCCCATATAATTGAGAGCACTATCTTGCCAAATTCTCGCTCTCTCTTTCTCTCATTCACTCTCTCTCTCTCTCTTTCTCTCATTCACTCTCTCTCTCTTTCTTTTTCTTTTCCTTGAACTGTTGTCTATATTACAACCCATTTTTTTGGTTTACTGTCAGGAAAATAATTCTAAGAAAAACATAAAAAGTTGAATAATTTTGAATAAAAAATTGAAAGAAAAACTAAAAATTATTTAGAAAGTACAAATGGAAAATGAACCCATGGATAACTGGTCAATGAAAGGTATTAACCACTGAACTAAGTTCAAATGAAACAAGGTTTTATTAAAAAATATTACAACTAAATTAAGTTAAAATAATAGTTTATTAAAAAGATATAACTAAGTGCAATTAAAATAATATTTTTTAACTACTTTTAAGTTAAATTGTATAATATTTATATACAACTTAGTTCATTATATTTAATCGTACACTATTTGTGTACGGTTCAATACAACAATGATCGTACACGTACAGTTCCGATTACGATAGGTTCTGCAAATGTTATCACAAATTGATTGAGGTTGAAGCAGGCAACCAGGCTTCGATTTTTTGTTATTTTATTGTCAATGAACTTTATTTCGATTTTTTCTGTTGGAGTCTCTTAAATGGGACATAAAATCTAATAATCTTTGCCATTCTAGTGCCACTTAATTAAAATTAATTCAGCCGCAGCAGAAAATTTAAAAATTCTTCCCGAACGAAATTCTCGGAATCGAAAATGGTTATCAAAACGGTCATGGTCGGCCATGTTGGATTTGGGCTAACTACCCAGCTCGAGAGACTGTAAGATTATTCACAGCAACTGATGTGTCCCATATGGCGTTCTGTTGATCAGTTAATTTATTGTCTTAAGATCTAAACTACGTTGAAGTTAATAATTAAAACAATTCTTAAAATGCAATTGTTCCTTTACTTAAAGGGTTTCAGTTTACATGTGTGATGATGAAAACAAAATTCGTTTCAAATCCACACAAATATTTAAAAAAACGAACGCACGTGAGCGCAGATTACAGGCACGTACACACATACACACAGCACAAAAATGGGGCATGCTTTCAAATAAACTTAATTTTTTTGAACAAGGTAATTTAACTAAACTTCTAAACTGAAATTGTTTGTGGATATAATACGATAGTTACAGATTATAATGCAAAACAATAATAATTAACGTGATCTTTGTTTTAAGTTTTTACGAAAGACATTGTCATTTGTGATAATCTGTGTGTGCTTTACATATAAAGAAATAATCTCACTGACTTAGTTGAATGGAGTTATAAAAACATAATTAGATTAAATTAATTCACTTTTATGTTTGTAATTTTAATTTATAAAAACTAATTTAAACAAAATGGATTACTCACTAAAGTTTCGAGATAAGCATTGTGTAAGCTACACCTTTCAAAACTTCTTACTTCAACACGTTTCAAAACTTTTTCAAACTGTTTACTCATTTTAAAACGACTTAAAGCTCAACACGATGTTCAAGTTGTAGTGATTTAAATTGTTTAAAAGTTTCAACAATTTAAAATGATTTAATTTTCAAAGGATTAAAACTACGCACCACTTGTTAATCTGGACCAACACTCTTTCGAACTGAGTCAATGCTTGTCCCAACGCGATCAACCGCAGCTGTTGCAGCCAAACAATGACGCAATGCGCGGGCGCGCGAACCTTAAAAAGAGGAAGACTCACCTGAAGGGAGGCACAGCTTCGGCGGAGTGCCATCGCCCGGCGATAGAGATAGAGGCGGCGATGGGACATCGGTCGGTTTGTCGTAAGCACCTAATGTCGCTCCACAGTCCATGTCTGTCTTGCGAGACTGTTTGAATGGCTCTGGCCACCCCACTACTACCCCCGCTCCCCCCTTCACCCCCCGCTTCGGTCTCCCTCGCCCCCCTATCCTTGTCTCTTGGTTCGCTGCGTCTTCGGATATCTTTTTCAAAGCGCCTCCAGCTTTCTTCGACGACCGACCGCTTCTTTGAAGTCCGCTGCTTTTCTGTCCTGGCGAAAGGGGGGACGAAGGGGGGTTTGAGTGCGTTTCTGATAGGCCACCCAAGGGAGAGCGAGACACCGAACGTTTTCTGGTGCTTTCATGGCACTGACTTTGGTGGCTGGGGCTGGGGATCGGAATGATGGAGGATTTTGTGTAGGGAGGTGGACTCACGCTGATCAAGGTAGTGCTTTGGAGTATAGTGGAGTCCTCCAGAGGAAGGGGGTTTATCTCTGCACTCCACTCACTGAATGATCCGCTGGTGCCCTCATCTGGCTCTAAAGCATAAATATTTATGCCGCCCATCTCGGATTGCTCCGGGATCAACAGATTCTCGGAACTTTGGGGAGATTTTCTTTGAAAACTGTTCCTGGGCAAATGGGTTGTCCCTGGCTGGTCAGACATGTTGTTTGTTGTGGGTAATGATGGGTTGCCTTCTGGGTAGACACTCGACTCCAAAACCATTAATGAATGTTGGGTACTGAAGTCATCAACGAGCATTTCAGATTCCTGTGACGTCAGAGTGTTGGTCGGTGTCAACGCCGGGTAATCAACGGCGTAGTTTGAGTCGTTCAATAAAAGTCGACTGAATAAAGATTTGTCACTGTCCTGAACAGATGACTCCATAAATGACGACCTGGGACTTCGTTGTTTAAAGCTAATTGGAGGATTGATTAGTTCAGGCGGCTGGTAAGGAGGTAAAAATGGGTCAGACAACCGAGAAGCCGAGGCGATACTATCTTTGGGGTAAGTCATGTTGACCATTTCTGTTGGCGCGTAACCAGGTAAAGTATTCACGGGCAGCAGCTCGAAATTCTGTGTCAAGGACGAAACTGTGTACGGGGATGAGGTCGAGCTCAGCAACGTGTCGGCAAAGGCTCCACTGGAGTAAGGCAGCGTCGTTGGCGGAGTGTTGCATTTCCCTGACGAAGGGAAATCTCTTGAAGGACTCGTAGGGCCTCCTTCAGGAGTGCCGGCAACCCCGGGAGAGCCATAAAAGCTCATAGGAACCAGGCCAGAGAAAGGATCAGGACTGCCCCAATCTGTGAGGCTACTCGAGGTAGAGACGGGCTTCGTGGAGGGCCGCGGGATATTCTTTTCAATTTCGTCCATGCAAAAAACGTCGTTAAAAGGAGACAGACTTTGATCGTTCAGAAAAAAGTGGATTGAACCCGTCATCGTCAAGAATCCACAGAGAAAAGCACATCAAATGTTGTGGATTTGGATCCACCGACAGAAACCTGTCATGTGAGATGCAAAGTCGTATTTCAGATCACCCACTGACACGAGGAGTAAAATGGAAACAAGAAACTCAGACTAAATTTGTGTTGCCCGGTTAAAGCCAGATACACAGTTTTAACTATAAAAATAAATTCAAAATGTAGTTAACTATACTTATTAAAGTTATAACACAAATATATCTATACTTTAAGATAAAATTTAAAACTTTAAATAACAAATATTTATAAAAAATATCTAAAATATAGAAAAAAATATTTCACTTATAAACTGTACGACACACGCTGCGAAACACGTCCAGTATTGTCTAGAGTGCCACAACGACAGGATATGTGGCACTGAACGGTACCTGATCTCCCGAGTATCAGCTAATGACTCACGTGCCATGGGATCCGATGAATCATTTCGGAGGATACAAAAAATCTTTCGGAACCTCTCGTCAAAGTTTCCATTTTTTTAATTGAACAGAAATCGGACATGATTTTTTATATCTTACGTTCATCATTGCACAATAGATATGAACCGGATTGTCCGGTGGTAATACCCGGAAAAATCTTGTCCGGTACTGTTATAAAATATTTAGTACTGTTACTAACGAGTTATCAAGTACTAGTACTAGGTGGTTAGTCAGTCACACAGAGGAAAGATTATTCAGTGTAACACCAACGGATTATTTAATGTTAATAACTTTCCAAGAGGTCACACATCTGAGATCAATCAGTTTGCATCTCCTGTCCATTTCCCTTCAATTTCATTGGGTCACATAGACCCGTTTGGGCCTATTTTTCAGATACAATTTTTAGATTACATTTCTAACTAATTTTAGAATATTAAGTTTCACAGTTTTTTTCTCTATTTGTATTATATTTTATAAAAACATTTTTTCTTTTGTTTCAACAAGTTCAACTTTATCTAGTTTTTCTATCTTAATTAAACTCCAGATTGTAATTGAATAATTTTTACACATAACTATTTTAATCTTTTCATTTTTATTCTAAATGGTTATACATCAGACACATTTTGTCGCATAAGATTATGTACCAATTTAAATTTTCGCACATTTTCACAGCCATATTATTTTTTAATTAAGTCTGTAATATTAAAACTTTAAAAAAACTTAAGCTTTTATAAATTTTGATTTTTCATTTAATAAATTATAAAACAACAACAATATCTTTTAATATTTTTCTTATCAGTATTTTCTTAATTCCATTTCTTAGAATTTGGTTGTTTCACAAAACTTATTTTTAAAATCTGAAGAAATAAATATAATTATTATAAATAAAATATTTCACATATTATAATTTTTGTATTATTATTATAACCATTAAAAAAGAAAACAATTATAATAAATAACCTTTTTTATAGTATTTTTATTTGAACAAGAAATGAAAGATAGACTAAAACAAAACAAAAATAATTCAAAATAAATAAAAACAGTTGTATATCTATAACATAACGCCCTCGCGGCACTTGAACTCTCACTTAATTCCCACAGACACTTGGTTCCTCGAAAGTGCAGGAGTTGCCTTTGTATCACTTAATCTAGAGAGCTGGACTGTCTCTCCTCTAGAAGGGAGGCTTCGTATCTAGAAACGTGTGACGTCATCAAAGGGGGCGGGGCTTAACAAGTAACCACGTGCACAATCCTGTTCTGAAGCTGGAATCAACAGGTGATGAGAAACGTTTTCTTGTTTGTGCAGCGCAGAGATGATTGCGTTACTCGGTGATTTGTTATTTGTTTTATTGTTGTTTATATTATTCGTTTTATTGTTGTCATTATTATTATAATCATTATTGTCATTATTAAGTATTATTATCATTGTTATTATTATTATTATTATTATTGTCATTGTTACTATTATTATCTTTATTATCATTACGGTCATTATTATTATTATAATTAAGTAATATTGTTATTGTTGTTACTATTGTTATGTTTATCATTAATATTATTACTTTACCATTATTGTTGTTCTAATTCATTGTCATTATTTCAATTGTTATTATTATCATTATTTAAATAATCATCATTACTATTGTTATACAATTATGTTTCTTATTAAAATAAACATAAATGATAAGCTATTCAAAACCTTAAAAATAAAAATAAAGTTGGTGAAATTTTCATTTTTCATGAAATACAAATTGTAAGATAACAAAGACGTTTAATTTTATGTTTCTCAGTACTGGAACAACGGTTGACCCTTTCGTGCCTAAAGGGACGTAAGAGTCCCACACAATAAGGGTTATTTGGATCGACAATAGCACAAGTGAGGTAACCCACATTCAAATATCATTGAGCTTACCTCACTTGTGCTATTGTCGATCTATATTATGTATACCTAACTAAAATAAATAATTTCTTCCAAAAAACTCTTCGCACAAATTGCAGATTTTGAAGCTTTGGTGTGATTGTTTTTCCCTGGACATTGTATTCCCTTTTTTCTTCTATCTACCTTTCGGTGTTGTTACAGCGCTGGCTAATCTCAACGGATGCTGTGCTGCGTAATTCCAAAGCCAACTGGACCCGTTCGCGTTCAACGTAATTGATGGATGCAGCTTTTTTTGGGGAATTTCCGAAAACCGAATTCGGTGCATCTGTTAAAATAAATAAATTTAGAAGGTCCCGGATGTCGTTTTTGGTTGCCTTGGAAACGAACATTTTCATTTGTTAGATGTTTATGATTTATGATGATAATGATAATTATAATGATCATAATAATAATAATAATAATAATAATAATAAAAACCATAATGATAACGATAATGAAAATTATAATAATGATAACGATAATAATAATGACAATGAAAAATATAATTACAGTATAATGAAAACGATGGTGATAATGAAAATTATAATGATAATGATAACTATAATGATAATGCTAACAATAGTGATAATGATAACGATAATAATAATGATAACGAAAATTATAATGATAATGATAACCATAGTGAGAATGAATACTATAATGATGATAATGACAATAATAATAACAATGATAATAATAACGAAATCGGCAATGGAAACAAAAATGATAATGATAACAATAATTGAAATACCAATGCTATGGATATTGATAACAATAATAACAAATAATAATCAGTAAGAATAATGACAATTGAAAAACAAATTTATGACGATAATGATAGTGATAACAATAACCATAATAATAACGACAATGATAATGATATTTATAATGATAGCGATAACGATAATTAGTTGCGATAACAATAATTAAAACTAAAGTACTAAAAATATTTATGTCAATAATGACATAATGACAACGACAACCATAACAACAATAACAAATACAAATAAATGTTACGCATTAAAAGCTGAAAAAATCGAAATTTGGGTAATTTTTGAATACATATAATAATATATATTATAACATTAAAACTTTTGTTTCGAATACAATTTTCTCCAAACTTTTAAATAAAATTCTTGGTTAACCATGAAATTGATGGTAAATAGGCTATGTCTAAAAACTCATAAAACGTATATTATTTAAAAAATATAAATTTTCGGCAAAAAAGTTTTTCATGCATTTTACCTTGTTTAAATAAACTACAGTATGCTCTAAACCTTCAAATAAAAACCTCGGTTAACTATGAATTTAAACTTTTTGATACAAAATAGTGTCTCACAAAAAAAATTAGTGATACCAGTGTAGAATGTTGTTCTTTATTTTCATTTATGCAAACTTTTCTGTAAAACATATTTTTCCATAATTTTGAAAAAAAAGGCAAAATTTCGAAAGAGTCCACAAATCAACCACCGTTCCAACAACAACAAAATAATCAAAAGTCAGTTATTGAAGCTGGTTTTTCACAGCTTAATAATGATAATGACAATTTATTAACGACAATAATTATTGAATATTTATGTGTTCGGTTGGTACGTAGATATATATAAGATCTGGGCTAACTTGTAAAAAACAATCATGACACAGAATTCTTGTTATATTGACAAATAATATCAATCAAGAAATATGACGACCAACATTTCACAAAACAGTTTTGTAGAGTAGAGTTGTTTTAATATAAATATATTTTATATATTCAAAAAACAACTTTTATAGGTTGCTTAATTATAACACCAATTAATTTTTTTCTATAGCGCCATTAAAAATACAGAATTTTCTCTATAGCGCTTTACACCTTAACATTAAACAGAGCATGAAACCAAAAGGTAGATTTCAAAGTGTAACGGAAAAAAGGTCAAAGCTAATATCAAAACCAAAACCAGTCATCTTATGGCTTGAGGTCTAAACCTTTATAATGATAATGAAACAATGAAATAATTTTAACATAAATAAATGGAAGCTAATTAATAATTACAAAAGAAAAAGAAAAATAAGTGAAAATAAAAACAATAGAAATACAATAAGGCAAATATAAAAAAATTAATCAAATAAACTAAAACAATGAAGAAAACGAAAAAGAACAACAATAAAATAAGACAACTTTTAGAATGAAAGGTAACTATAAAACAGAATCAAAAAAAATAATCAAATAAAACAAGTCAACCTAAGAAAGAAGAAAGGCAACTAAAACGAAGACAATTTAATTTAAAGAAGTCAACATAAAAAATCAACCTTACAAACAACTAAAACAAAGAAAATTGAACTAAAGAAAGTGAATAACAAGTCAACCTAAAAAAAATAAAACAAAGACAATGTAATTAAAAAAATTGAATAACAAGTTTACCTAAAAAGAATAAAAACAAAGACAATTGAACTAAAGAAAGTGAACAACAAGTTAACCTAAAAAAAAAACTAAAAAAAGAAAGTGAATAACAAGTTTACATAAAAAGAATAAAAACAAAGACAATTGAACTAAAGAAAGTGAATAACAAGTTAACATAAACATAAAACTAGCCATAGATGACCTGCAATCTCGCGTGGCTTTAGTTCAATAAATATTTGTTTTATGAAAAACTTATTTTTGGTAATGCTGGTTAGATGGTCATTATAAACAACTTTTGTTCAATAAAATTTTCTGTAACTCTTCAAATAAAAAACTTTCAGCTTTTGCTCAAATTTTTTCAAAGTCCAAAAACTCTGTTTTTGACTATAACTTTCTTAAGGTCGGTTTTTAAAAAAAATACTCCTGTTTTATGGCTATAACTCCATAAATATATTTTTTTAAAATTACTAATAACAATATTTGTTAAATAGTCCTAACAAACAACTTTTGTTTTACAAAACTATTTTTAACTCTTCAAATAAAATCTTTAAACTCCGTTTTTGACTATAACTTTCTTAAGGTGGGTTTTTTAAAAAAAAAGATTTATGCAATTTTGATTGGATGGTCATAATAAACAACTTTTCCTCAATAAAATTTTTGTAACTTTCAAACAAAAAACTTAAAACTTTGCTCAGATTTTTTAGAGTTAAAAATTGAGGTTTTTTTCCTTATAACTCCGTAAATGTTGATGTTTGAAAAAAAAATATTTATAACAATATTGGCTGGAAACTTAAGACCAACAACTTTTGTTTTTGGAAGTTATCTGTAACTCTTAAAATAAAGTTTGTTAAACACTAATTGATTTTCAGGTGCAGACGACGACGACGACAGCGAAGACGACGCCAACGACAAAGGAAAATAAAACCTATATAGAGCTTTTCCCTAACGGAACGCTCGATACAAACTAAAAAAGACAATTGAACTAAAGAAAGTGAACAACAAGTTAACCTATAAAAAAAAAACTAAAAAAAGAAAGTGAATAACAAGTTTACATAAAAAGAATAAAACAAAGACAATTGAACTAAAGAAAGTGAATAACAAGTTAACATAAGCATAAAACTAGCCATAGATGACCTGCAATCTCGCGTGGCTATATTTCGATAAATATTTATTTTATGAAAAACGTGTTTCTGGTAATGTTGGTTAGATGGTCATTATAAACAACTTTTGTTCAATAAAGTTTTCTGTAACTCTTCAAATAAAATCTTTATACTCTGTTTTTGACTATAACTTTCTTAAGGTGGGTTTTTCCAAAAAAAAATTATGCAATTTTGATTGGATGGTCATAATAAACAACTTTTCTTCAATAAAATGTTTTGTAACTTTCAAACAAAAAACTTAAAACTTTGCTCAAATTTTATAGAGTTAAAAATTGAGGGTTTTCTGCTTATAACTCCGTAAATGTTGATGTTTGAAAAAACATATTTATACAATATTGGCTGGAAACTTTAAGACCAACAACTTTTGTTTTTGGAAGTTCTCTGTAGCTCTTATAATAAAGTTTGTTCAATATTAATTGATTTTCAGGTGCAGACGACGACGACGACAACGAAGACGACGGAAAATAAAACCTATATAGAGCTTTTTTCTAACGGAACGCTCGATAAAAAACTAAAACAAAGACAATTGAACTAAAGAAAGCGAATAACAAGTTAACAACAAAAGAAAAAAAAGGCAACTGCAAACAGCTGAAGCATCCGTTAAACATGTGAATAAATTTGGAGCAATGTCACAGACGACTAAAGGAAAGCCCAGAAGCGGTGCATTCTGAACAAAGATCTTTCTTCTAACCTTTAATTCATAGAAACTTCCGCCAATTGTTTCATTAGGTTTACTCAATTTTTCAGTTATCTCGTAGATTTAATGATGATTTGCAGCAGTAATCGGGCCACCAAACTCAGGACGACTTCAGTGGAGTTCACACTCGCTCACGATAAATGCTGACTACAAAGCTTTTCCTTTAACCCACTATCACAAGAAATTAAAATTACAAGTTTTGATTTGATATAAGGACATGGACGAGCTATCAAACTCACCAAAAATAATAAAAACTCATCTTTGAAAATAAAAATAACAACTTATTGCATATAATTTGAATTTCGTCCATCTTTGTTATACCTCACCCATTATTTTATTAAATGTAAGTGCTACTCACCCTTTAAATGTGGGTTTCAATACTAATTCCAATGTATGTTAGTCCTTATGGGAACACTGAACTCATTATGGCATTAATGGTGAAATTATACACACATAATAAGGGTGGATTCCAGTACTAACTTCAATGTAATTTGGTCCTTAGGGAACATTTTTGATAAAAGTGTAACGATGAGTATCAGCCCGAAGGGAATAACATCACATCCGAAGGAAGACCTACCACGATTCCACAATTTCAAATGCAAAGCCACTCCTGTAACCTTTTCAGCCTTAAATAGCTGTATGTGTAAGGGTTAAACTACATTGGAGTTAGTATTGGAGATAACCCTTACTATATGGGAGGAAATTTTCCTTAAGGACGTCCACAATAAGGATAAGATGGAAAGAATATTTAGTCGTAGGAAAAAGTTTCAGCTTAGGGAATAAATAATTAATTTTTGGAAAAATACTGCTAAGTTATAGTATTTTGTAGTTATTAATTTTATATTATAGATATACCAAGTTTACAGTTTTGGGTTGTACATTTGTGTTTTGTATTTCGTAGATAATTGTATATCAAACATTTAATGTGTTTTTATAAATTATTAACTTCATTTTGTTGAGAGAAAAATAGTATTTCTGGTGCTAGCTACTTTCTTTTATTGTCACTAATTATGTTTTATAGAGTATTAATTTTACTTTACAGATGTAGGAAAACATTTATTTCTAAAAAAAATAGAAAGTAAGGAAACAGTCAATTTACCTCCGTCCAATTTTTTTTGAGTATTTTTAAAAATTTGTTTGTTCCGATTTGTGGATCTCTTCGGAAATTACTTCATAAATTATATTTCCGAACTTAGTTTTATTTTATTTTTATTTTAATTGTCTTAAATATAATTTTTATTTTTTTTAATTTGTTTTTCATTCTGTTTTAAATATAACTTAATTTTGATAAGCTATAAATATAATTTTTATTTTTTTTATTCCATTTTTAATAATGTTTTAAATATAGTTTTAATCTTTGCCCTATTTTCAATTTTGTTTTAAATATAATTTCATTATTTCTTATTCGATTTTTAATTCAATTTTAAATAACATTTTAATTACATCTATAAATATAATGTTATTTCTGGAAATTTAAACCAAAACATATTTCAACATTGATTCTGCTTTAATTTTCGAAATGTTTCCATTGGTGGGAGTTCTGTTGCATTTACAAACGCCCACAAAATTCCAAGAATTATGTAATAGGTTTTGTTATTTTAAATACTTTCCGTTTTATTTTATGGAACATAATAAGTAATGTAGAATTACAACAAACTGTACCAGGTGTTACTGGTCTACCTATACACAATTTGCAAGTGTGCAAGGACAACATCCTTTAATTATATCGACTTAAAGGTTATGGAAACGGTTGAAACTGGTTCGGAAATTGAAGATAAAATACTTTTAAAATTCCAATTAATTATAAAGTAACGATATAATTTATTCTTGACTTTTAATTACTGTAATTAATTACTATAATTAATTAAACCATTGGTTAATGTAGTGTAATATATTTTTAATAGACAGCAACAAAAAAGTAAAACTGTAAGACTAACATCAAAATAAATATAGACAACATCAACATAAAATAAATATTATCAACACCATCAATATAAAAATCAAAGCACGCAGCAAAAAAACACCGAAGACTCAAAAACATTAAAATCCAGTGCCGGTTTTTTTCAAAAAACGACATTGAAAAATAAAGAAGTTGAAGAACCGTTAAATTAATATTGTCCTTCATTTCACCTTTGGAATGAGTTTCAAACAAACAAAAAGGCGGGAGTTATAACATGAGTTTGTAGAACAAATATTTGTTTATATATGTATTTTTAA
>JARUHE010368281.1:0-17450 GCA_031471125.1 Archaeomysis grebnitzkii
TAAGAGAATGTGTGGCTATTCTATTTCGTTCAAGAAAACTATGGAAAGTTACAGCTTCTATGTACTCCTGGATACCTAAAGTATAAAAAAAACATGTTAAAAAAATTATTATTCGTTTTTATTTGAACATTCAAATAGTTTTGATTGTAATTATTTGTACAAACTATAATTCTCAAATTTAACAATTTTTTTTACTAAATTCTTTGGTAAATAGTGTTTTTTTCTTGAAGTGTAATAAAGTATCCATTTATGGGTGGCTCAAAATTTTTAAAATATCTAGTAAAAATTTTTAAAACATAAAAATACATTTAAACCTTCTATTGTATTTTGGAAGTATTTCACAAACAATTTCATGATGATGATTTTTATGTAGTATCAATAATAGCCAAAGGTGTATTGAAAGATAATATATATATACAAACCTCCTGTAAAAGCATTCAAAAACTGATATTGTTCTTCATCTTGTAGCTCCATTGCAATATTTTTGATGAGCGTTTGTTCAATATCTTTCAAATCATGACTTGCTGCTAAAAGAAGCTTCTCTTTCTCTTCATTGTCAACACTAGAACAGAATAAATATAGTGTTGTGCTGGATCTATAGGCCTTTTAAATAATATTACATTTTTGGTCATCTTTAACAATAAGTAAATACAATACCTTGGCAGTCTTTGAAGCGAAAAAATAATTCTCTTGCTCTTTATTGTTAAATCTCGGTTTGTTTTATAAATTCTTTCATGTTTGTCATTTCTTAAATTAAGTTTTTTTGAATATGTTCGGAACAAAGACATTAATGGTGTATCTTTGCTAGTATCTACTTCTTTCTTCTGTGTTTTTTTCCCATTCATTTTTATGACAAATTAATCAACAATATTTTCAAGAAATCTTTTCTCAGGCACTTATCTGAAAAAGTTTAAAGTTCAATTTAGAATTTCTTTTTGTTGAAACGTAATACAATGACCCAAACAAGATCAATTAATTCAATTTAATTTTTCATAAAAAACAATTAAATAACTCATTTAAATTATGAATTTATTATTATTATTTGTCATATCTGACAGATTATGTTCTATTTGCATACATTTTTCCGTTTATTTGTTTACATGATACAATCGTGAAAAATTATAACAAAAAAATGTTTTAAATTAAATTAATTGGAAGAAATAAAATATGGATGTTTAGGATTTACAAGATATATATTTAATAATTATTGATTATTTCAGACCATATTTTAATATAATGTTTCAACATATCTAGCCTAGAGCTAGGTCTAACACATTCTTTCCTTTATATGTCCTTTGAAAGGTTATTTTTTTATTCATTTCTACTGCCTTAAACCTGTCCATGTCCCCCTCTCAAGCACTTATTAAATTTGCTGCCTTTACTTCTTAGTGAACACTTTCACAGGGAAAACCTGCTGGTTCCAGTATTTATTCCTTTATTTTACTGGAGTTACATTAGTTCTATGGCAGGTTTTTGTTTTCTTAGTGCACTTCTTAACTATAAGTGTGGCATTATCTTCATCTTATATTGAAATCACAAGTACCATGTGCTCATTGCACATGGTCCTATTTTCACCCTTGTTACTGCTGTTTTTCTCGAGAACGCATAGCAAAGCTCTACATAGGCGTAGCAATTCCGATGTCGGCGGCATTAGACAATGACTTGAATGCTTTTATTATTTCTTTTCATATAGGCTTGGTTATTGGTTTTAATATATTACTAGGTATTTTTATTTGATTTTATCACTTTTTATCTACATTTTTCATCAAATTAACCTACATTTTTTTACACAAGTTTTTTTTTTCATTTTTTGTTTTTACTTATGCATCCATGGATTGGAAATGAAGTACACATAAAAAGTTTGAGGTGAATTTTTGATAAAAGGATGTTTTCTCACTTTGTAATACCATTTTTGATTTGACATTTTTAGAGAGAATTTTTTTCAAAGTTACTGAATGAATCGTCGCTAGACATTTGAACCGTTCGGTTCGTGGATTACTAGTTTAAATAAAAGATTTTGGCATAATCCTAGTTTAGACATGGTTAGAAAAGTACAAAGTGACTATGTAGATACAACCCATTATAAACGGACGATAGGACCCTGAAAGCTTGCCATTGGAGACCAAAAATGTAACACATTTTTGTACGTTAATATAGACTTTTCTTGCTTTTTTTTGCTAAAAATTATTACCATATCTAAACTATAGTTTCAAGAATTTTTAAAACTATAAAAAAAAATTATTTTTATTTCATAGGAATGTTTGTTTATATATTTTATTAAATAACATCTGCTTTTAAGAATATTTTGAGTATCTCGTAAATGTTTACCCAAAATAAAAATTTGTATAATTTTTTTATTTTTTTATTTTAAAGGAATTTTTACATAAAATTAAATCAAGAACTATCAATTCTAAAAAACTTTTACTAAATACAGATGAATGATTGACTTCTTATAGTTAGTTTAGTTTATTACTATAATGGAAGAGTTTTAAGCAAATTGTTATGATTCATCTAATAAATATTTTCATTTAAATTCACAACTTTCATATATTTAGACTATACTTCCATTGATCACAATAGTGTATTTTTCAATAATATTTATGGTTTAATGTTTATTTATTGATTTAGTGTCCATCAACAGTTGTACTACTTTCCCCAGTGTAAGATGTGTTCGTTCATCTCCTTTTTATTCGCAGATGCTATTTAAAGATAATTAATCAAGGACATTTATTTACTTAAAAAAGCCAAACCAAAATGTTGACTGTTTACTTTTGAAGAACTAGTAATTATCTATTAATAATAAAACTTTAAAAGTAAGTTGAAAGGGATGACCACGAATCGCAAAAAGAAAAACAATGCCATGGAACAATAGAAGTAGTTTGACTTAACAACTGCCATAAATACGGCGTAACATCAAACGTCTTCATAGAGATAAAAACATAATCTCCACAAGGCTATCCTGAATAATTTATCGGTCAAATAAGCATACGGAATCACCTTCTTCTTGTGAGTAAAACCAAGATTATCAATCATGGTTGTTTTAAATTGATGAGATCAATTATCAAGTTTTACATTAGAAGATGCAAGTTTAAACATCAGTGTCCAATGAGTTTATTGTAATATAGTTAGTGAAATAAAAACTTGCTACACTGGTACAGTCGCGTCTAGACCACAAACATAAATTATATTTGAACCAAATTACCTAACTCACCAGCTCTTTCCAACCATTGTTATATACATTCCAGTCACTTTTATCGGCTTAGAAATAGATATATATTAATTTAAAAAACCTGACATGGTTAGTACGCTCTGATTGCAGTGCCCGGATGGATGTAACAGCCGTAAAAGGAACTTGGAACAATAGTCTGATGATCACGTCCGAGGATGTAAGTGAAGGCGGAAAAATAACGTCCTGGTCCGGCTATATAAAGTTGATAATTGGTAGCTTGTAAATTAAGTTACTCAATAAATGCATAATTGGTCGAGGTTCACAGTATTTTGAGATTTAAAGTATTCTTGTGTAATGCATAATCAATACTTGTCAATTAAGACGTTTTTCATTCTAATCTAAAATAAATTAAACTCAATATGTTTGCTAATGTTTTGTTGCTTGAGCAATTTTTGATGTTATCACTTGCTTCATTTGGTTATTAGAGTTTCTGAAAACTTAAAATTTTTAAACCTTAATTAAAAAGTTCATTTGAATTGTGTTACTTACGGCTCGTAGATTTTCATAACAGAAAAAATAATATTTAAAAAAAAAAACATCTTATTCCAAGTTCCTCTATTTTTATCAAAACTTTTTCATTGTGGATTGCAATGCCAACCAACTTCCCATTTATTATCAGTTAAATGTAAAGTTAAACTACATTAGTTAAAGCATACCAAATTTAAAGACATTTAGTGGATGCACTATTGTACAGCTAATTGCTGAAATCTATATTACAGATTTTAATGTTTGTAATAATTATTTCTTATATATTTAATTATTCAATTAGATTGATAGTCTTCTATGTTTTTTTTTTAATTATAGGAAAAGCCGAATTTAAAAAAAGAGATGTACGTATACAAATACTAACATCTTAACTATACGTAATGATTTTCACGATTCTTGTACAGTTATTCGTCCACCTTTCGGATAGGTAATACTTATTCCTGACAAACAATTGTTTTATTTGCACACAACTGTAAATACAACTTGCTATTTTTTCGAAATCGAGAAATGTCCAGATTTTACATCATTGATAAAAGTAAATATAAATCATTATAATAAATAGTCTTTGGTCTTTTTTTACAATAAAATATATCAATTTGAAACGCAATTATACTTTTTATAATTAAGATTGTTATAAATAATTATTTAAATTGCAATTCAGTGGGGAAATACAATTATAAATAGATAAATATGATACGATTATATGTCTATTTGAACAAGTTTTTCATTTAACGTAATTGCAAATTATATTATTAAAGACCAATTATCCTTGTATGTATAATTTCAAGAAGATGTTTAAAAAACTAATGTTCCTCTTGGGAGATAATAGCATATATATTTTTGCTTGAAATACATTTTATTATTTATAATAATAATAACTAATAAATAACTAACAAGGAACACTTTTATTTACAACAACAATCAATAATTATGAATATAAATAAATACTAAAATAAACTTTATCATTTATAATAATAAATATTTAATTAATAAAATTAGAAAAATGTTGGATTTGTTGAGCTTATAACTAATACAAAATATATTTCCACTCGGCTCTAAAAAATGTTCATGAAATTTGGTGTACATGTATCATACTTTAGAGCTTAGACGCCTCATATGTTCGATTATATACGTAAAAAAAGTTTCAAAACAGACTTAGGCTATTTAAGAATAAGAATGTAAAATTTTACTGACTGAATGGTCTTGAGTTTTTTGTTTAAAATTTTAAATAGTAGGGATGTATCAACCTGTAATTTATTTGTATGTTGTAATTGGTGAACGAAATTTGCAGCAAAGGTTCCATTCCATTCAGGAAAGAAAACATATATTTGATATATGTGTAGTTGCCATGAGTGACCGCACAGAAGAAACCGTGAAAGGGATTCATGGCTTGACATTTATTGATGATTTGCTGCTATTTTATTTTGAACAAAACTGTGGATAGAATAACTAAAGAATATAGATATAAAAGCAGGATCGGAGATCACTGAACTTGAATTGATAAGGAACATTCTTCAAAGTAACGCGTTGCATCGAGATGTTAGATAAGACGTAGGATAAAGTATAAAAACAATTGTTGATGTAAAAAATGAAAAAATTCGTGCGTGACTCCTTTCAGTTTATATACAACCCATTACTGAAAGCAAAATTTATGAAATGGTCATCAAATTAAACTGACTAGGTGTTGTCTAAATTTAAAGGAAACTCGTTATACACCTGCATGCATTAAAATGTTACAGAGGACTTCAATTTAACAGACTTCTACACCGGTTTCAAGCCAGTGAAAATGGAAAGGGTTCGTGTCTGAACGTTGTCGACCAATAAAAATACAAAATTTAATAAAACTGAGAAGTTCTTTAATAATGATTATTGTATTTAAATTGAGATTAAAATTAACTAGAAAAATTATTTCATCATCAGCTGAACTATTTTTGTTAAAAAAAAGATAAAATAAACAAAACATGAGAAAAAACAAGAAAGTTCAATTTTTTGTTCTGCACTTGTAATAAAAAATAATAAATAACAACTCTGTTGATTTTCCTTATTTGGTTTCACGGTCTTACTTTTTGTGGTAAAACCTGTTTTATTGTTAGGTTCTATTACATTTACTTGTTCATCATTGTTATTGTGCGCTTGCATGCAATCGCGCACGCGCGCGTGTGCATGCGCATATGCTAGCAAATCATCCAATGTACAAATGCACTTCTGAACAGTGCTACGAGTATTCTCTTGCTTGTTGACAACTAGCAAAAATATCTTCCGAGTAGATGAACAATTTAACCTAAACTAAATGTGTTTCTTAATATTAATTCAGATAATTTATTAATGAATTTTTTTTTATTTGTTCGCCTACTTTTACATTGTTTCATGGTTGATTTGTCTCTTCCCTTAGAATTGAAACCATGTCGAAACTGAAGTCTTTATCGAAGCTTCAATCAAAATACCCAATAAGTGACGCCAGTTCAGATTCTGAATTCTTTGACGCCCCAGAGCACGGAGTGACGCCTGAAGAAAAGACATTGCACGAGGCATTGAGGGGCGTTTCATTGGGTGACAACGACAACGACGAGTTGGAAAGCTTACACAGTGACGCAGAAAATCAGGATGATGAACTCGGACACAAAAACAATTCTTTTTCGGAGACTGATGATGGGGACGACGACGACGACGACGACGACAGCGGCGATAAAGTAGATGGGAAATTGAAACGAAGACGAACTCGTTCCACTCCATCAGACAGAAGTGAGTTTTTTTTTCATATTTTCAGTTTATTTAAATTTTTTTTATAATTCATAAAATTTCATAAGATAGATCCTTAAAATGATTGGATTTTATATACAATGGATAATTTACAATTTTTCGGGCATAAATGTGATTGAATTTTGGCAGCAGTTTAAAGTTGCATTCATTTTTATGCTCGCCAAACTCCATTGCTTAATTATTTAGTTAGCTATTCCATAATTCTTTGGCAATTATATAGATACAATTTGGCGAGTTCTTGAAAGTGTTTCTAAGAAATTAATTTAAGTTGTAACAAAAATTAATCCTTTTTTAAAATGTTTCCTGTTCTACATTATTGTGTCCACTGTTAAGTTTTATTCTCTTCATTTAACTCTATTTTTAAGCACAATTAAATTTCACTTAATTTTTCCATTTCTACGTTGCTGGGTCTCATTTCTTGTTTAGCTATACTTTATTTGGTCCTAATTTATATTTTCTGTTATTAATCTTATGGCATAGGTAAGTTTCTATTTGTTTTTAATGTCCTGCGGCACTTTTTGTTTTTTCATATGTGAGGTCATACCTTTTCTAATTAACACACTGCATTGCTTGTGGTCATATGCACATGTGGGTGCAAGTCGTATATGTATGCATTGTAAAACTGTTTGCTTAAAACTTATATTTAAATTTAATTTTCTCGCTTAAAAATATACATTCTTCTATAAAATTTTGTTTGTATAAGTTTATGTTCTAAATTCTAAAAATATTTTTCTTGTGGTATTTATTGTTTTAGCTTAATCTATTATTTGTTTGAGATTCTAAATTGCACAATAAATAACTTTCATTTAAAAATAAATTATAAATACTAAATAAATTATATTATTTTAATTCTATAAATGACTTTTTCTAATTTTCTTAGATTATCTTATTTACAGTTGTTTTGTTATTGTCTTTATTGTATAGTTCAATTGATTTTTGTCATTTTTAATAACAGACGAACACACAACCAGTTTGAACTGGCTCGACAATAACACAAGTAAGGTAATCCCAATTGCAATAACAGAGATTACCTCACGTGTGCTATTGTTTCTGAGAATATCTGTTTTGTAAACATGTTTAGCGATCTATTTATTTTTATGGCTATAGTTTGTTAGTTATGAACGATGCAGTTTAAATAACCATGTAATGTTATAAATAATTTGTATAAACAGTAAACGTTTTTATTTGAAAAAAATTTCTAATAAAAAATGCATTTTATCAATTGTCTTTACATTTTTAAATATGACTTTTGCTTTTAATTGTAACATTTTAAAACGGTTTTTGATATTACAATTGCAGTGAAATATGAGATTTGCTTACGCAGGATTTACTTTTAAGACTATCTTCTTAGCCAATCTGCCATCATCTCATATAAAATAAATGTTTAATTAAAGTTTTAACTAATGACATTCGTATTAAACATTTCTTTATAAGAAAATATTTTTTAGAAATAACAAGAAATAGTTTATTAGGAGTATATCACAGCTGATTAGTTTATATTAATTGAAATAATTAAAAATATATTTTGCTGTATTATCAGATGAAAAGGGAGTGAAGTGTCTATTTGTTATCTCCATAAACATTAGATAAACATTGATACCTTTAAAATAATTAGCAACTGTTTTCTCTGCGTTTTTCACGCATATTCTTAAAATTTTAAAAATACAACAGAAGTTAAAATTTTTAAATACAATTTTAATATAATTTTATATTTTCTTACGAATATAAAAAACAATAAATAAAAAAAAATCCCTCGAAATATTTGGAGGACTTTCCATTAAATCAAATCGGTCCTACGATGTCAAATCACAAAGGTTGTTGCATTGTTGACATTCACTATACTACAACCTAACTTTTTGTTCATTTTTGAGGACCACTATTTTAACATTGGTGGAAATTTTTAGATGGCACAAAAACGTATTGACATTTTTTTCTGTGTTCGTTTTTCATAAATTATATTTTGGACATTGTTATTTTTAAGACTTTTAATTCTTATAAAACCATTAAAAAAACCATCAATGTTTGAGTTCAATCTTCATTTTGTAAAAATGTTTTCACATCAAGTTGTTTTAAGAAACATTGATTTATCTTATACGATTCACAAGTATTGCTGTAACCACTTGTTTTATTTTAAATATTCTTAGTTATGACAAGAAATTTTGAAAATTTATTTTAAAATTGCAAATAAAACATTTTTCAAACATTTTACAGCTCTAATAAATATATTAAATTATGACAGATTGATGCTTCATTTTATCTCTATTTTGATAATGGAGATAACATAAATTAGCAAAACTTAGATTCATATTTATTTATATAATAATAATAAAATGATATAATATAATGTAATATATATATATATATATATATATATGTTTGTGTGTATGTATGTATGTATATGTAAATATAAATGTATATATAAATGTATATATATATGTATATATGTATATATTTCATTGAGCTAAATTCTCGGATCACACAAACATCTTTAAAATACTTGTAGACATCGCATGATTAGGAAAATAACACGAAAGTTTAGACAAAAATGAAAGATTAATGTCACATTTTATAACAAATATTTACAAATATTATTTACATAATAAAACTAAATTTTCCTAAATTTTAATGGTTAACGAGATTATAAAATTATACAAACATTGATTAAGATTGTTAGTTCATTATTTATTTTACATTAGTTTGATCCTAGAACAAATACTTATTCTTAATCAATACAAATAAATTGAAGCACCAATTTATTCAAGTATTTTAATTAATAAATTAAAGATATAATTATCTAAATGCACCTGTGGGTTAATTCACCGTATCTTGAAAATGATTCACTTATAAATTTAAATAAGTCTACCATTAAAAAAGATTTTCTATGGTGCTTATTTCCTGACATACCCAAAATATACCGTAGTTTTCTCAATCAAACTTTAAGAAATTAATAAACACAAAACAGTTTAAAATAAAACCATAAATGTAATTATTAAGCTTCGATACGTTACCTCTGATTGTTGTTGTTAGGACGGTGGTTGATTTTCTGGACTCAACAAAATTTTTGCACTTTTTTCAAAATTATAATAAATATCAATTTTACAGAAAAGTTTGTTCAAATGAAAACGAAGACCATAACATTCTACACTGGTAACATTGAGATTTTTTTTCTTAAATCAATATTTACTTATTAAACATACATTTTATAAAAAAACTGAAAAACGTACTTAGCACAAATTAAAGAACATGATGTTCTAAGGTAGAAAGCTTGAAGGACTTTTTTGCCTAAAACTTATATTGTTTTTTAACAGTAGACACTTTAGGAGTTCTTAGATTTGCCAATTTTTCATCAAATTCATGATTAACCAAATTTTTTTTAGAGGTTTACAGATATTTCAATTATAAATAAATGAAAGAAAAGGGTTAATATAACTATATATAAATGTATTAAATAATTGAACAATTGTAAAAGTTTTTTAACATGCAAACACAGCTTTTAATGTGTAGCATCTACGCGTACTTGTTCTCAAGTTCATAATCAGTTGCGTCTTTAGACAAACATGTTTTTTAATGTCTGATTTGTTGAATTTAATGTTTTAGATCAGCACATATTTCAAAAGTTTAAGGTCTTAACTTTAGGTCTATTAAGATGACCGTTTATAGCCTCGTGCCAATTGTTCCTGATCCTCCTAACTTGCGAAGTCATATTGGTGTGAAATAATAACGTAGTTGGATAGGGATTCTTTTCAATACTAACTCGAACATGTTTTAGTTCTTTTAAAAACAATGGTCAAGATCGTGTTTTCTCTTCAAAATGTTTACTTCAATGAAAATAAATAAGCAGACTCATTGGTTGAAAAACAAATCAATTATTGAAGATTAAGATAAATAAATACAAATTTTAATTTAATTAAAGATTAAAATTAATATATTACGACACTAAATTACTTGATTTCACCTTATTCATCTAGTTCAGTTATTTATGAGGTTATTCCGTACTTTGGTGTTTAACTTTAAACCTCAATCTAATATATACAATCAGAGTAAGTAGCAAAATAATTAAACATTTCTTGAAAGGATAATGAAAGCAATAAAACATAAAAAGTTTGTTCGTTATATTATGCACTCGTATATTTAGGTATCTTGACTTACATTGCTGTTTGAAGTAACTTAAGGGCTAAGATTTTGAGCTTTTCAATAAAAACCTGCAGAACCCTACAATACCCACAACACTACTACAAGATATGCAAACTTGTATAAAATAATTGTTTTTGTGTTCTTACAATCAACGTAAGAACAATAAATGGATTGACAATAGCACAAATGAGGTAACTGACATTCAAATGACAGGTATTACCTCACTTGTGCTATTGTCGATCCAAATCTGAACACATCCAGTCTCACCAACTGAACCCATTGTGATATCGATTAAAAAGAGGATATGTCAAACTTCTTGTTGATTTGTTCAAGCAAAACAAGGGGATGCATTCAACTAGTATACATGTTTCAAACAATATTAAATTAGAGTACTTAGTTCGCTTAAGAAATGCTATGTAAGTTGAACTTATAAACATTGTAAGGCTTGATGAAATTTTGTTAGTTCGATCTAAACTATAATAAACTCCAAACCAGAACTATAAAAAATGTTTTTTTTTGAAGAGTAAATATTTTAATGATATTAACTTGTTCTTATCTTATCTATTTTCAACCCATTTCTTTCATCCATTAATTTTTGTTATATAAATAGTCACCAACAAATCACTTTGATAGATAAGAGTAGATCTCAACAAGAAATATGAAACTTAATAATATTTACGTTTTGCCTTTGTCAGTGAGAGTTAACTTTCAGAGTTTAAAACTATTTTTGAGCTCGATAACGTTTTAATTTGTAAAACAAAAATAAGTAAAACAATTTGATGTTCTTTGAATATATAGAAGTTAAAAAAATGTTATAGAAATACATTAAAACTATCGGGTGAAAACACGAATACATTTGAAATTATATCTTTGAATTATTTATCTTGTGTGACAGCCTCCAAGTGTTAGGCTTTTGTCTGATGGAACCAATTGTTCGTTGGAAAATAATTAAGTTGTCTATTGATAACACAGGCTAATAAGTTTTTTTTGTTGACTTGAGTTTGAGACCTGTTCTAATTAATTTGGAGTCACGGAGTTAAGAAATGTCAATAGTTTTATTGCAGCACATCTAGATTTTTTCAGTTACCCAAAATCAACCACTAAACCCAGGGAGCAAAATTTGTTTTGGCCAGTGTAATTATTCTACCAGTACAAAAACCACATTAGGCAATCCTTGAAACGTGAAGAAAATCCCAAATTCTCCAATGGATTGTTTTGGAATTTGACGCACATGAAAGCCAATTATAGGAAGAATGACACACACAGAAATGTTTTTGAATGGGCTGTATATATTTTCCATATCACAACAAGTAGTATATCTTCATGTGAGAGAATGGAAAAAGATTCATCACCAAGAAAGTAAAACGTAGAATTATCCTGTGAGTAATTTTAGCTTATTGAGGAATAGGCAATTGTACGACACTTTCTTCTGTAATGAAAGTAAATTTATTGTTTTATCAAATGATAGTTTTTCCGACTACTAATTGTCCAACAATGACAAAATTTCTTATTTTTAAGGTTATACGCGTCTTTATTGGGTCAACAAATGATGACTAATTCATACATCATGCGATTATGATGATGGAATAAAGCTGCAATATGAAATAAATGAAGTAATTGTAATTTATGTGACACGCTGTAGGCACTCGGAGCGTTGAGTGTTTGTACAATAAAAATGGTAGAAGAACTTACGGAACAGAAAATAAGACTTATTACATATAAGAAAAGCTGTGTTTGTATTTTTAAAAAAGCTTCTAAATTTGTGTAATTGTTGAATACAGGTCTATATATTAATAGATTTACACTTTTTTTTTATTTGTTCTAATAAAATTATCTATAAACATTCAAAATAAAATGTTGGTTAATTATGAATTTGATGATTAATGTGGGCTTAGTCCAAAGCCTTCTAAAACGCTTATTGTCTAAAGAAATATAACTTTTTTCAAAGCCCTTCAGGCATTCTACGTTAAAATCTCCAGTTCTGTCATTTGTTTTAAATAAACGTTTCTCTAAACCTACAAATACAAATCTCGCTTAACTGTAAATTTCAACTTTTTTATAGAACGTATGTTTTAATAAGTAAATACTGATTTCACAAAACAGTCTTTAGTGACACCAGTGCATGCAGTGTAGAATGGTATGTTCTTTATTTACATTTAAACAAACTTTTATGTAATATATTTTTTTATTGTTTTGAAAAAATGGCAACATTCCGGTAGTCCACAAATCATCCACCGTCCCAACAACAACCAGAGGTCACTTATTGAAGCTGTTTTTAAGCCCAGCCTAACAATTCATCAAAATAAATAAAACTTGTTCAAATTTAAAAAAAAATGTTACAATTGTTCTTAGTGCCGTTTACGTGATCTAAAGCTACTCAGGAAAAGACATTTCAGAAGTAATTATAAATTATTTATGTAGACAAGTTGATATGAATAACAAAATATATATTTAAACAAGTCTGTCTGTAAAAAAAGTTGAAAGACGTCGCCTACAATTCGTAAATTTCAAAGTTTAATTTTTAGCTCGACGGATTTTAAACTAGAGTAAAAATTTAGATTTATTCGCACAAACATTTCCAAAAATCTTGAGCATGCTTTGAAATGTCATCTCAAAAGATTAATTTTCTACGAAGACAATTATAGTATCTTACAATTTCCAAAAGTATTAATTCGTATATTATTGAAGTAAAATAAAAATCTAAAAAGGTTATTTCATCGAGAATTTGAACGTAGCTGTATTGTCTTAAAACCTCGTATGCTAAGCTTACCCCGGATTCATGGAGTGACATGTTAGGGTACAAATCACCTGGTGTGGGTAATGATGATGAGAATGACAAGTGTTTTGTGAGCTGTGAATTACAGTTGAAAAAAGCTTTATAAATTTGATGCATTTTTATTATTATCATCATCATTAAAACTAGATCTTGAAATATTTGATTAAGTTACAACAAATAATCTTAAACAAACTGGCAATGCTGCATCATTTTGTTAACACATTTCTGAATAAAAATAAAACCTTAACACTGAACACTTATTGTATACCTGATTAATCAATCAAAAATATAATCTCTTAATTCACGTTAATTCACCAAGGACGACAATGATTTTGATAACAATAAAAAAATTTATCATTTCACAAGTTTTTATCAATTAGTTAAATAATATAATTTTCACAACGAATCTCTAACTTGTCTGCTTTGGAAAATAAATGAGTTTAAAATAAGCGTGTTTACAATGGATTTTGTGCAGTGACATCTTTAGAAGTAAAGTTGAACGTCATGATTGTCAATGTTAAAAAATTCAAAACAATGTTTTAATTTATTTGGATTTTTAAACTAATAAAAAAAGTTAATAAAAACTCATTGAATTCAATAGCACATTTTAAACATACGAACAAATTATTTTGTTTTTAATGTAATCTAAAATAAAAAACTAATAATTATGAAAATAAACTTTAAATCAAGCAATTAAAACTTAAAGGTGTTATAAATTTATTTTAAAATAGTTCAAATGATTCATTTTAAACTTAGAAGCTGTACAGTACCTAAAAACATTAATATTATTTATTTAAAATTGTTAGTTGGGAACGAGAAATCGTGTTTCCATTTTGCTAAAAATCCTAAAAATTAACCTTGAATATCTAATGAAAGAAAGATGCAGATTTGGAAAAGTTTTATTAGGCAACCTATGCTTGCTTATAGATCTTCAAAAACACAAAATGTCTATCAAATAATCCAAAAATTTAAAATTCTAAACTCATAAATTGGAATAAAGTTTTGTAAAAAAATTTGTAAAATCAAAAACAATTTAAAATATTATTTGTTGCACTTTTTATTATAAATGTTTCATTTATATTTTATGTTGCTTTTGGGGTTATTTAATAATTTTTATTTATGTTTTGTTGCTTAATAAATGTTTTTGTTAACCAGGTATTCTGTCGATCATGAGTAAACATTTCATCTTGGCGGCTGAAAAAGGTTTTTTGGGAAAATCTAAAACTGTTTCGTCTAGTAATACTAACAAAACTAACAGTAAAATTATTTGTGATACAAATAATTCTTATGCAAAAAAATCTACAAATAATAGAATTGTTTGTGATAAAAATAAATTTGCTCTCAATAAATCTGCGAATAATAAAATTATTTCTACTAAAAAGAATTATCCTACAAATAAAGCTACAAGCAATAAGCTTGCATGTGATAAAAATAATTCTTATAATAATAAGTCTACACTTAACAAAATCGTTTTTAAGAATTTACACAAGGGGATACATGGGAAGACTTCAATAATGGGGGCTTCTTTGAATAAAACTGCTTCTAGCAATAAAAATGCTTTAGCTGATAACACCTCTGTCAATAATAAATCAACACCTCTGAATATAAATTGCACAAATAAATCTACACTAGCAACTAAGAATTCTTTTTGGAAATCTTCATTCTCTAAAAATAATGCTTCTAAGAAACTCCCAGCCGTAAAAATTAAAAAACCTTTAATTAAGACAAATAATTTGAGTACTAGAACCTCATTGGCCAACAAGAGCATTGTAGATGCAAAAAAACGCGTGAATTCTAAAATCTACAAAACATTTACCAGAAGTACTTTCAATACTTCTTCTAAGCTTAAGATAACAAAAAATAGTTCTTCTAAAACTGGTGAAGGTGTTGTTAATGCTTCTAACTCCAATATCTGCTGTCAATTAGATGAAACTAATACTATTTGTGGCAAACTAAATGAACCTAACACTGTTTTTGGCAAGTTAGATGAACCTAACACTGTTTCTGATAAGTTTAATGTCTCTAACATTATTGAAAACCACCAAAACGATGCTTCCCTTACTTCTGTAAATAATGCCAGTGCAAATAGTCAAACACTTCCGATACCAAAGCTAGGTTTCAAAAAACAACTCCCTTGCATCGAAAAGTCATATGCATTGGCCACATCCAAGTTGGCTGTACTGGTCGAATCCACATTGGATGACTCTGCCGAATCCACGTCGGATATCCCGGCCGAATCCACGTCGGATATCCCGGCCGAATCCACGTCGGATATCCCGGCCGAATCCTCGTCGGGTATCCCGGTCGAATCCACGTTGGATGCCTCGGTAACATCCGAACAGGTTGAGCAGCCCGTTAAGAATGACCTTTTTGACCCCTCTGCAGCCAATCCGAAACTGTCTTCCATCGGACGTCCCGCCAAAACCAAGTTCCTGAAGCGTAAATGGTCCCAGGCAGCCAAGGATCTGCTGAAGACCATGGCATCCGTGGACTGCGATAGTTCCTCTCAGTCATCGGTGTGCTCCTCGGGGTCCGAGTCCAAGAAGAAGAATTCGATTCTCGAGGACATCGCACACGTGAGTTACTCGAAGTTTTTTTCAACACGTTCTTGTGCATCGAATCACTTTAAATAATTTGCTATGCTAACATTTATTCAAATGTTCTTTCTACCTTAATGTAACTTTACAGCACAAGTTTCTACATTTATAAGTAGTTCTGTACTTGGTCTAGTTAAAAAAGTGCCAAGATCTTTTCAAATGACTGAGTTTGTACTGAAACGGTTTTCACAACCTTATAACCGAGATTAACATCCATGAAACATCACCAAGTGTCCACCTATTGTTACCAATGCAGCCTGATGAATTTTATTTTCTTGAGTGATAGTTAATGTAGCTTAACGTCACAGTGACGTGACGCAATTCTAAAACGAGAACTGGTAACCATAATCCTGTAACCTTCATGATGAGAATTTAGGGCTCCCAAATATGTAACATGGTGGAATGTTCTACATTATTTTACTAGTGTTAGTGTGATTAACAATCAAAGTAAGGTTACTGACTCGATCAGTTTTTCTATATTGCAAAAGAGTATCGCACTTTTGTATCCAAGACAAAGGTTGTCATTAATTTTAAATGCAATGTGTTGTCTTTATATTCAAGCTGTTAAGTATGTTAAATGTCAATAATATTAAACCTACTGTGCAACTATACATCGGTTAGTTCCTAATACCTACCAAAGTGCAAATGATTGAACAACTTATGATTGCAACAATTAATGGTTTAATGTAGTCTCTAAATGTGTAACACAATACTTCAAATTCTTAGCTATAGTTTAAAATGATAATAAGTTGATTAGTAACAAATAAACGGATACAAATGTATGTAGATATATTGTTGCAAATTATTTTGTTGGTGTTTTTGAAACATCAGAACATAAAACAGCAAATATATCTTTGTTTATAAAGCTGATGAGACAATTTAAATCGATATATTTAAATCGTTTTTTAATTGCTGAAGACTTTTATTTATTGGTCGATGCTACATAAGATTTTGAGCCGAATAATAAATAATTAAAATGGTTTAGTCTATTTTTTTTTAAATTTTTGCATCTAAGTTAATATTCGAATTATTTTTATAGGGAAATATGGCGAACTGGGATCCAGATGCGTGTGTAACTCTCTTGAAGTTTCCTTCCGTGTCGAACTATTCGGGAATTAGGAAACTTATAGAACAGGTAAGAAGAATTTTGAGTTTAACATCACATTATTCCTAAGCCTATAAAAATATGTTCGAACAATTAGTATGCCTAAGCTTAATCTATTGTTTTTGACATAAGTAATAAAGTATCTACGTCCAATGGCTATTAAATTCTGATGAAATTTTCTCCATTGTATAATATTACCTTGTATATTATTACGTAGTTTAGTCTATTATTAACTTATACTGTATAATAAGACCTTATGTACAGCACCTTATATAGTACTGAGTAATACCTTGTATATCATTACTTTGTATATCATTACCTTATATATCATTACCTTATATATCATTACCTTATATATCATTA